>VXAV01010951.1:31151-52434 GCA_013399715.1 Alectura lathami | reverse complement strand
GGGCACAACTGGTGCAGAAGCAAATCCATGTGATGACCGTGAAGGAGACCAAACATGTAGTGCAGAAGCGTCAAACAGACTGGAGCATCTGCACCAGATCTTTGTAACAAAAAATCCCGTCCTGTGCCAAGAAGTTCAGAAGAATTTCATTGAACTTAGCAAGTCTTCTAAGGTCACCAGTCATTTCAAGCCTCTGGACCCAAATGTTCACAGGCTACAAGATGTTAAAGATGAAAATTTCCCACTGTTCATCACCTCCAAGCAGTTGCTGCTGTTGCTGGATGCATCCATGCCTGACCCATTTTTTCCAAGGAATGAAGATGGAAGCCTTAAAAGAACCATTGTGGGCTGGAGTCCCCAGGAAGACTTGGTGATACCAAATTGGCAAGATGAGGATGAAGAAGGTAGTGCTGAAGCAGAACATGGTGATGAGGAAGGAGCTGCAGATGTGTACTCTAGGGAGAATGACCCTCGGACTTTTGTGACTTACGATTTATTTGCAAATGAAATATGGCCAAAAATGGTAAAAGGTAAAAGCTTATACAATCCTGCACTGGTTTGGAAAGAAATAAAGTCCTTTCTGAAAGGCTCTTTTGAAGCACTGAGTTGCTCTGGGGGTAAACTTACAGAGGAGCAGTACAAAAAGCTAGGCCGGAAGAGATCACCGAACTTCACAGAAGACAGGAGTGAAATCTATCGCCTGTTTTGTCTTTATCAGCAGATAAGGTCTCAGAGAGGCTATTTTGATGAAGAAGACTTGCTGTATAATTTATCTCAAAGACTTTCAAAACTTGGGGAGCTGCCGTGGTCCATCCATGAGTTTTATGGTGATGAGATTCAAGATTTCACCCAAGCTGAGCTGGCGCTGTTGATGAAATGCATCAATGATCCTAATGCCATGTTTCTAACTGGTGACACTGCCCAGAGCATAATGAAGGGAGTTGCTTTTCGTTTTAGTGATCTGAGGTCACTGTTTCATTATGCAAGCAAGAACTCCATGGACAAGAAGCAGCGTGTTAGAAAACCAAAAAGGATATATCAATTGTACCAGAACTACCGGTCCCATTCAGGTAGGGTAACAAATTTGTGATCTGAGCCTGTGCTCTTCAGATGTTACTAATGTTACTAATGGTGGAGGTTCAAAGCGTCTTTAATCAGTTTTTTGTTGTTTTGTTTTGTTTTTGTTTTAAGAGATCAAATGATCAGCTATTTCTGTGTTTTGACATGTCAACTGGAAAACCAAGAATGAACGTTTTAAAAATTGCATTTTTTTGAACACCTGTGCTTAATGCATGTTTTGTGTGTATTCGACTCCAAGAAGACTTAAAATAATCATATACACTTTCTTCCCATCCCCAAATTGCTAGATTTTGCAGGATACTTCTGCTTTTCACATCAGTTTTGTGTTTGACCTTCATTTTGTGAGGAGGGCACTGCCAAGTCTTTGTAGCACACTTTACAGGCCCAAGAATGAGGTCTACTCAAAATAGCAGGAAGTTGCCTGTACAGCTTCTCTCTTTGACTCATGTTTGTTTATGTCATGATACTTCTAGAGGTCCAAATTCAAACAAAATCTTTTAAAAGTATGTTTGCAGGAAAGTATGAGAGAGTCTGAAGTTTAGAACCTATTTTCTGCTCATTGTAGGTATTCTCCGTCTCGCATCTGGAGTGGTTGATTTGCTTCAGTACTATTTCCCAGAATCTTTTGATCGGCTTCCAAAGGACTGTGGTCTCTTTGATGGACCCAAACCTACGGTCTTGGAGTCCTGCAGTTTTAGTGACCTAGCAATTCTGCTGAGGGGCAACAAAAGGAAATCACAACCTATTGAATTTGGAGCACATCAGGTTTGCTTTTCTTAGGTATACGGCTTTTGGCAGATTCTTCCAGCTATGATGCTGATTAGATAATCGCGTCATATGGACTGCGCACAACTTCTTTTAATCCCTTGTATCTTACTGATAAATTATGCCTTTATAACTTTGAAACCTTTATTGTTTTGGTTTCTGTTTCTTAATGCTTTTCTCTCTCTTTCTTCTCTTTGTCACATCAAATGATTCTTGTCCCGTTCTTTTCTAACTCCAGATTTTCTTATACCAGATCTGTGACTGTCCCCTCATACCGCGCATTTGTCAGTCTTCTAGGGGCAGCTTTGCATAGTGTGCTGGAAAGTCTGTGTTAAATGCTGTCTGGTTTTGAGAAACCTCTTACATTATCTTGACATGTTTGTATGTTTTCTGCCTGTGGCTTCCTAACGTGATTTTATTAATATGTTTTATGACAGGTAGTATTAGTGGCAAATGAAACGGCAAAGGAGAAGATACCCGAGGAGCTCAGTTTAGCCCTTGTACTGACAGTTTATGAAGCAAAGGGCTTGGAATTTGATGATGTACTCCTTTATAACTTTTTCACAGACTCAGAGGTATTTAATTCATATCCATTTCCTGTCTATTTTTGTAATGTATTGATTTTACATGTGATCTAATTGGCTTTCCAGGGAAGGACTCACAGTTTCCCCTGGAGACAGGTGGTTCCATCGCAGCAGAAAACAGGCTCACAGTTTTATGAAGTGAGCCTCTCTTCCTTTGGTTTTGCATTTTCCTTCAGACTGGCTGTTGCAGTTTCTGGGAGAGCCTTGGGGTTCATGTAACAGCACGTGTGTGCACACACTTCTGCCACGTGCTAAGAATACTCTGTTAGCTTACAGTATGTCCCTCCTGGCCTCTGACCTATTTGAGTCAGAGCAGTTAAAGTGACACTCCACCACCCTTGCATACTTTTTACCTTATACGGAGCTGCCAGGTCCTGAAAAAGTACCTTAGACCCCCTGCTTTGCATCATCACTGTGTTCACAGAGCTATTTTTTTGGTGTGCTAGCTCACAGACTTGAAATCATTTGTCAGCCCCAGACAAACTGAGACAAAGTGAATTTTTTTTTTTAAATATTATTTTTTTAAAAATTGAAAGCCTAGTAAAACAACTATGCTTGGGAGTAAGTAGTGTGTGTGTGTAATGAGGGAAGCATGCTCTATAGCCATCCGTGGCTTAACTCCAGAAAACTGGTTCTGGTCTAGCTCAGGAGGTGTTAGGAAACTTAGGAAGGTCTCACAGTCTATAGCAGAGACCATCTTCCCTAGAATGGCCTTGGGGAGAAGAAGACTTTCTTTCCTGGAGATACTGAGGTTTCTGTCTTCCCCTTCGTGGTTCTCCAGGGAGCTCAGATCCTGCCCCTCCAGGGTTTCCTGTAACTCCAGACCTGGTTGGGATCACAGAATCACAGAATGTCCTGAGCTGGGAGGGACCCACAAAGATCACTGAGTCCAACTCGTAGCTTCACACAGGGCCGCCCAAAAATCAAACCACGTCTGAGAGCACTGTCATTCAGGGCACGCAGCCTTCAGGGCTCCTCACAAAGAGCTACTGACCACAGCAGCCTTGCTGTTGTTGCTGAAGCATGATTGAACCACCCTGGCCAGGCAGTATCCTTGCTGAATGTGCCTGCAGAGACTTGTAAACCCCCACAACTGAGTTCCTGTGCGATTAAACATTCAGTGTGGATATCTTTCTTCCACATGCCCTGTGGGCTGGAGCCCTCAAATCAGTGTCTCCGGTGTGATTTTCAGCAACTGAAAACCACAGATGTATGAAAGAAAACTGAGGGCAGCTTGCTGTGGTTTTCTGTAGAGGCTAGTTGACACTATGTGGTGGGGGTGAAAAGAGGGAGCTTAGGTAGATGACCTTGAATGTGGCTTACTGAGATTCAGGGACAGTACATTACTGGCTGTCATGACAGATTTCTCAGAAGTTGACATGTTTTCAGTGATGTGAGCTGAGCTGAGAAAAACAATGAGCTAACAGTAGAATCCAGAGTTGAATGTGCTGAGCATTTTAACTTAGCTAGACTAATGTATGTCAAGCTGGGAGAACTGCTCTCATATATATCTTCCATTTTCCTGCAAGTCATGGGTAATTGAGTTATTTGAGCAGCTAAATGAGCAGGCAAGAAAAGTTCACGCTGAGGTTTTCTGTTTTGAAATGATGACTGAACTGTTGTAAAGACAGCAAATGTGGCCGTGTGCTGTTTGTAACTGGCTTGGTTTGTTTTTTTCTTGAGCTTGAAAATGAGATTTGGAATGAGTCTTGTTTCAAGAGGCAGATTTAAATGAAGGGCCTAAAAGTAAAAACTGCCAAACCTTTGAAACTCAGCAACCTGTTGACCAAATTGATACCATTATCTGGTTGTCATTTGTAATCCATGACAGGCTTAGGTGCATTTCGATTGATGTTCTGTTGCAATCAGAACTGCAGAATACATTTTGCAAGTCTCCTGCATTTTTTCCCGTTACGAAGACAGTTAACTTGCAGCAGGTTGCTTAAGGCTCAGGACTGCAGGAAGAAAAGCCATTTTAGCCATAATAAGAGTATTTTTCAGTTTGTGGCACAAACTTAGCACTATGTGATCATTTTTCCATTAAACATCAAAAAGGGAATAAAATTAACCTATCAGTTTAAAATATACTTATGGTTTTCTGTGTTGTTGGTTTTGTTGGGGGATCAGGAACCTGCAGAATGGTGTTATCAGAAGCTGGCATTTGTTGCATGACATGAGAGGGCACAGCACAGGTCTTCTACCACACTGAACATATGTTTGTGCACATCTGCAGACATTACTCATATGTACCTATGTCACAATCCAGTACAGTCTGACCATGCTCTCTTAGGTATTCCACATGAATATCTTTTTGCTTATCTCTCAGCCTTCTTCCAAGGAGGGGAGTGTGTTGGCCAGTTAGACCCTACCCTGTGGCTCAGACCAGCACTAGAGATCACTGGTGCTGCACCATGAGCCTAACAAATTCACTGCATGATGGACCAGCCCTCCTGACTGTGCACACTGAGAACATGTGCCTTGTGGGTTACTGCTGGATCCACCTCCACCGCTTCAGCCCCTTTGTTTTGTTCATGGGCTCCAGCCCACCATCATTTACACGAGCACCAGTGATAAATTGGTCACAAAAGATGATGTCCTAGATGTCGCACTTCTTAATCCACTGCCTTTTCCAGCCAAGGCAAGTGATCTAGTCCGTGGTTCAGTGCACTGCCTCTTTGGTGCACCACCCAAAGGCAGCAGCTGCTTGCCTTGTCCTGTCTGGATCCTGCTTGTTGCAAGTCTTCTTGGTGCTTCAGGTCAGTGAGTTGTGGGCCAGCTGGCCTGCAGCTCACTGAGTTTGTTGACGCTGTAGTGCCAGGAAGACTTAGCAGCTGTCCATCCTGGCCTACAGGCTTAGATTTATTCAACATGTCTTACACAGCAGGTTCTAGCACAGTTTGCAACTCGTGAGCATTCTCCTACCACTGTTTACCTTTGAACCCCACCCTGGGCTGGCCTGGCCCAGCAGACTGCACAGTCCCACAGCAAGTGCCTGCTGTAGTGTTGGGGCTTGTAGGGGAAGCCCTGGCTTTGGGGCCACAGGCTTGAGCCTCATCCATGGTGGGGATAAGCTGAGTTACTCCTTTTCCCCAGATGGGCCAGACATTGTAGGGGGTGTATCTACAGCTTTAGCTGAAAAATTATAGTCTACCCAAGGAGGATTTCAAGTTTGACATCAGATTTACTTATTAGATATATGTAGTGCTATGTGTGATTTGGCTTTAGAAGACTGATATGGCAGTGTGCTGAAATCACAAAAGAAGCATAACATAGCAGTGGCATTACACAGAGGAATCAGAATACAAACGTGGTTCCTCTACCTTGCCAACCCAGTCCCTGTATGCACCATTGTCACAGCTTTGGGCATCTGCAGTCACTAGAAGGGAATTAGTGGCTTGAAGCCGGCTCAAGCCAGTTACTGTCTTCCAGGTTTGCTTTGTTTGTTGCTCAGTTTCTATACTCTCTGCTCAGCCACATCACTTACCTCCCCTGTGCTGGGCTGGCCAGCTCAGGGAGACATTGTTCTCTACTAGCTGTTTCAGGAAGAGCTGCATGTTCAGTATGGTGACCACCTGGTATAGACATGCACCTCAGAGGTTGAGACGGAATTCAGCTTTTTTGATGGCAGTTGGTAGTCTTTCTGTTCTTCCTTGATATTTTTTTTTTTTTTTGGTCCCATCTCCTTTAAGCCTTTTTCATTTGTGAAAGTGTGTTGGTCGATCACAAAGTATGACCTTATCATTTGCATGTTTGGGCAGTAGTGATTGCTGTGTACAAGTAACCTCATTCTTTTGACATTTTAGGCTAGCAGAGAATGGAAGATCATTTCTTCTTACACTCCTGATTCGGAGGTGCAAGTAGGAGGCAGATTGCTAGTTGAAATGCCTTTGGAGGATGCTACTGCTATGCAGAGGAGACCTCCTTCTTTTAATGTAGAAATGTACAAGGTGAGATTTTCATAACACTGGGAATAGCAAAGATCTCTTAAAAGTAGAGAAATTTATTCAAGAATTACTTTAATTCTTCAATTCCATATTTATTGAGGTTGTTTTATCTTTTTGGTGGTTCATATTTGAGTAACCTAATCTTGATTTTGAAAGATGTGATTTGGTAGGAAACAAGAAGTATACTTAGTAGACTTCTAGGTGTACATACTCTAGTTAGAACAAATAAGAAAACAGCTTGTCAGTGTTTATTATTACTTTAATCTGGTTTAGTGTAGCTAAAAGTAATATATTTGGATTTGCTTAATTAAAGGTAATTTGTCATTCACTGTATGTATTCACTGTTTTCCTAAAGCTGCAAAGTGTGTCATTTTGCAACAAACAGCTCATCTGGCATTTATTTGATTTTATTTTGATTTTGTGTTGTTGTTGTTGTTCTGCTTCAGATGCTGAATGGAGAGCTGAAGCAACTGTATACTGCCATTACAAGAGCCAGGGTCAACCTCTGGATCTTTGATGAAAACAGTGACAAACGGGCACCAGCTTTTAAGTATTTCATCAAAAGACAATTTGTTCAGGTTGTCAAAACAGATGAAAACAAAGGTAAAGCAACCTTGAAAGGCTCTAAAACAGGACAGCCTACTGAATGCTTTCTTGCTTTCAGGCTGTGAAAAAAAAAAGTTAAATTCTTTGATCCCTCTAACACTGCACTGATACTGCCCTTGCAAATTTGTACTGATTTCAGTGGGTCTTACTTGTTTTGGCTCTAAAGATCATTTGTATATGTTGATAAATAACCTCACTGCTAATTCATTGGCATAATTTTTCCTGCACATGGACTACCATGCCAGCTGAAAGAGATTTATCAAAGGAGAGAACTCCGTTTCTGTAAAGACAGTGGATTTACTCAGTTTTGTCCAAAAACCAAGCAAGATTTTTAAAGGTTTTTCAAAACCACACTCTATTTGTTTATTTTCAGGGCTGACTGGGAGGTGTAAAATGTGTTTAGCTCACCGTTAAAATGACTGGTGTGAGCACAAAACATAGAGAGTTTGGAACATTATGAGATGTTCATGCTTAGCTTTAGTGCAAAGCAGTGGTTTCTGTTATTTATGTATTCTAACATAAAACTATTTCCCCTGATGTTCTAGACTTGGATGACAGCATGTTTGCTAAAACTTCATCTCCAGAAGAATGGATTGCACAGGGAGACTACTATGCTAAGCATCAGTTCTGGGAGGTAGGAGCACATGACAGCATGTGCTGAAATAAGGATTCTTGCCTATTCTGAAACCTTCTTATTTTCTTTGTGTCTATAAAATTATCAGTAAACCTTTAGTGACTTGGTAGCAGTGTTTTTTATTTTGTGGTTTGTAGTTCTGTAGATGTCTTCAGAGAACTTGTAAACAATTTGCAAGAACTAAGGAGGGGGAGCAAGCCTATTGTCAGTAATCTTAAATTACAGACAGAAATTTGCAAGCAAGTGGGGAAAAATGTTCTAGTATGCGCAAATCAAAGATGGTTGGGAAAAACAAGTATTAGCAACAATATGAATTACTGGAACTTGTGAATCTAAACCACATGCTTGGCACTCTCATTACACATTACTGTAGGCATTTATTTGAAGTATATTGATTTGGGTAATGATCTCAGAGCCCTTCAGTGGGTTTTTTTTTGGACAGTAATTAGGGATGGAGACAAAACACATATTAAGGAACAGCATGCAAGAACCAAGGGAATTAGCTGCACTAGGGAATCTGGAGAAAGTGTAGCAGAATTATTGTTTAATTCCCTTACTACTTAAAGGACATGGAGATTTTACATTCTTCTATTTGCAAAATTGGTGGTTTATACAATTCAGATATGGCATGACAGCTAATGGAGTGGAAGCAAATGCAATTTGGGATAATTTTTTTGATGATAGCAGATGGAAAGCTTCCATTTTTTTTGTGATAACACAGTTTTTTTTCTATGGAAAATAAATATTTATAAGAAGACAGAAATTAAAATAATAAGCTGCTTTATATACAGAAATGCAGACAGTATTTCTCTCCCCCTGGGAGGAAGAAAGGCAGCTTCCTAAATGGACAGAAAATTGTTCAAATAAAAAACACACAGCTGAAAAAATTTCATGTTGACATCTGAAATGTAATACCTGTATTATCTACTACTCTGTTTTCTTCATAACCTTGGCCTTTGATTATCATTGCTACAAAAATAAATTATCTGTGGAATTCTGTGTCTCTAAGAGTGGCTTGCAGCTTGGAATTTCCAAACAGAAGTAAATACAAAATTAATGGATGGAATAAAGATGCATGGTGTGGCAGAACGAGCAAAGTGATAATTAAGCCAGCCTTGTTAAGTGCATGATTAACTCCTAATGATTCTCTTTAACTTATCGCACAAGAGGCCTCGCGTGGTAAAAGCATGAATGAATGTTCCATGTCCTCTGATTTAACTTTCCATGCAGTGGTTTTCCTAGCTTTAGTTTATAGAATTTATGTGGCAGATGGCCAGTGACTTACCAGTTAGTGGTTTGGATCATCATTCAGAATGCATGCGTGCTGTTTGTGCCATCAGCCTACCAGGAATTTTGCTTTTACTGCTTCCATGTAAATTTTATAAAACTATTAAAATTCTAACTGTGCTACAGTCACGTGGACTGACTTTAAAGCTTTTCTTTTTGTCCTATAAATACGCTGCAATCTTTTACCTTTTCCTTCCTCCATGCACCCTGCCTGTTATTCTGTTTTCCATGACAGCAACTAAAATGAAGTGTTGCTTTAATGTGGTAAGCCTTGGGTTGGATGCTAGTGGGTAAACGCTGTGTCTGATCTCACCCCAGGTGGCAGCCAAATGTTACCAGAAGGGTGGAGCAGCAGAGAAGTCAAAGCTGGCCCTGGCACACGATGCTGTTCTCAAAGTGCACTCAAAGAAAAGCAGCCCCAGGTAAGTGTACACACACATGAGGGGGCATCCCTGGGGGGCTCTGGCCAGACCTCATGCGTTTGTGTTGGGGAAGATGCCCACCACAGCTGTGGGACCAGACTGGAGGCATGGGAGAAGCATGTAGGTGAGGCATCTAATTTGTGGGTGGTGAAGGCAACGGGATACATTGGGAAGTCCAGCATGGCTCTGGGAGGATGTGGATCGCTGCCTCCTCTGGGGAGCAGTGAAGGCAGTTGTGCGCTGCAGGCTGTCCTACCCAACTGTGGCCATTGCAGGGTTATGTGATAGAGAAGCAGCAGAATTTGCATTACATCGGGAGGCTTTCTTCTTAGATACAGATAGGGGAGCGTGTGCCATTCTCAATTTCAGTTAATCCTACTACTTATTTGCTTAACCAAGAAGGGACAGTGTTTTACATTAGGGAGGAAAAGCTGTTAGCAAAGAGTGGGCTTTGGAGGTAAAAATTAGTGTTTGAATCAATCTAAATTAAACAAACAGAACCAGGTCTCAATCAAAGGGCAGTATTAAAAAAGAGACAGATTTCCAGATGAATCATTTAGTTCATGCTGTCAGCTGGGCAAAAGAGCTCAAGGGCTGGACTGGGGAGAAAGTTTGGAGTTCCCTGAAGTCAGAGGCTGAAAAACTTTTTGGGGCTTGTGCATAAGAGAGGAAAAAAAATTATGGGGAGGATTCTAGATGTAAGTGACCTGGGCAGGCTGAGAACCAGCAGTGAGAGCAGAGTCAGTTAGGAATGACTAGAGCAGAGGGACGGAATTTTGTTGATGGGACTGAAATTTTCAGTTGGCTGTAAGCTGGAGTGCTTGTCAACTGGGTAAAATTTGTGGAGAAGTTAGGTTTATTAGGATAATGTTACATGAGTTGACACAGGATAGGGTAACGTGGTAAGGATAACATACAAGAGAACACAGGGAAAGCTGACATAAAACAAGGTAAGTTGACAGAACGTAAATAATAATGAAGGTGTAAAAGTGGCTTTTTAAAATTAAACATATTAATGCTGTTAGACAAAGCAAAAATAAGATTCCTATATGCTCTATAATGTCACAGAATCTTAGAACCTTCCCAGTTGGAAGGGACCTTTAAAGGTCATCTAGTCTAGCTCCCATGCAGTGAACAGGGACACCTACAGCTGGATCTGATTGCTCAGAGCCCTGTGCAGCCTGACCTTGAATGAATCCAGGGATGGGGTATCCACCACCTTTCTGGGCAATCTGTCCCGGTGCTTTACCACCCTTATCATAAAAAAACTTTTCCCTTATATCCAGTCTGAATCTCCCCTCTATCAGTTTGAAACTGTTTCCTCTAGTACTACCACAACAGACCTTGCTAAAGACTCTGTCCCCTTCTTTCTTGTACTCCCTCTATAGATATTGAAAGACTGCTTTGTACAGTTCTAATTCTCTTAGCTCAAGAATGGTGAATTCAAAGTAGTTCTGGGAAGAAAATAGGCTGCAGTGACACCCGAAAGGCTGGTCTGGCTTTGTTATACAGAACAAAGGCTGAGAGCAAATTTTGTTATTGTCTCTAATGACATAGGGGCTGAAGAACAGAAAGGAAGAAGAAGCAAGGTGAGCTCAAGATAAGGCACAAAACCGCACTAGCCTTTGGTATTCTTGGTTTGAGAAATTTAAAAAAAAAAAAAAAAAAAAAAAAAAAAAAAAAGAAAAAAAAAGAAAAAGGAAAAGAGAGAGCTTTTTACTACCTATGCAGTGAGATTCTGGAACAGACTTCTGGTCAGAGCAGTGCTGGCCCAAAATCTAGCTAACTGTAAAATAATGCCTCATCAGATTAGCTGTGAAGAGGAGTGCATGATATCAGTGTTGGATGGATTCAGTGACAGATCTTGTGATCTTAAACTTCGTTACCTCATTCAATTTCAGGGTAAGCAGTAATTTTCTCTTACTTATTTTCTACAGGGAAAAACAAATGGAATATATGACATTGGCTAAAACTTACTTGGAATGTGGAGAACCAAAACTATCACTGAAATGTCTGTTTCAATCAAAGGAGTTCCAGCTTTGTGCAGAGCTGTGTAAAAAGTTAGGAAAGGTATTAAATCCTTATCCTGTCCTCTCCTCACCGCTTTCCTTTTCCTACAGATACTTTTCCCTTCCAGCTTGGTGCTTATACACATTCACAGAATTTGTAAAGGTGATCTCTTGCAGGTAGTAGTATCTTTGTGTGACATGATAGTAGCTGAAGTAAAACAACTCTTTGAGCTGGGCCCGACAAGAGGAGCACACTCACGAGGAAGCATTTGTCACAGAATAGCTAGCTGTAAGAGGAATGAAGAGGACAATGATGGGATTATCTAGCATAGGTTTATTTCTTTGGCTTTGTTCAAATGCCAACATCAGTCATTTCTATTTTGCAGTTGAAAGTTAGCTATTGACTGATTTCATGAAATTTAAGCTGCTGTTTCATTTATATAATACTGTGATGGTATTGCAGCCATCTAAATGGAACCCTGAAACTGGCATGGGTTAATGAGTGTACTGAGAAAAATTTTCTGGGTGTGTGAGGATATTTAACTTTTTCTATCTGCAGTACATTTCCACTGGAAGATTGTAAAGTAATTATTCCCACATATTTAAAGTTTAAAATGCAAAATTAAGGTTCCTATTCTGCAGGTAGAACTGTGTTAATTTAAAATCCTGTTGATTTTTAGAAATTTGGATGTCAACAAAAGTGTGTGTGGTGTTTATTAGTAACAGAACGGCAAGTACTTTGGAAATCCTATAATACATTCAATTTCATGTTCTAGTTTTTCCAACATGAGTATTTTGAAGGCTTTTTTTTTTTTTTAATGACAGCTACTTGAGTAAGTATTTGATTACATTGAGGAGATCGATTGCCTTTTATTAGTGTGCTTGTGTATGATACACTTATGTGATGGAATTAGTAACTTTGTAACCAGCCAAAACTATGTGAACAGCATTTCAGTTTCATTATCGACTTCTGCATTGCAGATGAAAGACGCTGCAGTTTACTATCAGAAAAGCCAGTGCTACAAAGAAGCATCTGAATGTTATGAACAAATTGAGGAGTTTGATCTGGCAATTAAGATGTATTGTCAGGAGGAGCTCTATGAAGAAGCAGCAAAGGCAGTTGAAAGGTATCTTTCAAGACTGTGCTGGAAAATAATTCTCTTCTCCATCTCCAACTTTAGCATAATACAGCTGGCTCTCCATAAAATTTTAACAAGAACGTTGCCTGGTGACTTTGTTTTGCATGAAGCCAGATTCATTAACTTTGTCGGAATTCTCACTGGGGTCATGATAACACAGGCAAAGCATTCTGCTGCATTCACAGCTTGACCAGCAACTAGTTTCATTTTCTCAGGATTCTCCTCCAGCCCTGTATTACCACTCGTGCAAGTTCTTCTTTTACCAGTCCCCTGAACTAGTTTCTCGTGGTAAATATGACAAAAGTGTTTAATAGTAAGAAATACTTCCATTCTAAGGATGAAGTAGCCATGGATTTAGCCACTTCATCACTGACCAGTAGGAGTGTAACCATTAGAAATGTGGTGTGTAATGCAGCAGTCTGTGTGGCCACTGAACTATTTGTCTCTCAAAATCTTCTAACTCAGAGCAGAGAACAGTAAACTACCAGCTCGCATGGGTGCTCTGACAGGGTCATTGTTCCAGCCTATGGGATGAGCTTTACCATAACATCTTCCCCACAGTGGCACAGGGCAATTAGAAATCATCTGGTGCTGTTCTTGCTAAACTGATTTTGTTAGGTGCGTTTTGACAGAACTTTGCAGCTGGCACCATCTTTGTGACCTCATCTGAACGTTCTTGTGCAAACACATCGCTTATTGGCCACATCTTTCATTTCACCTAACTTCATGACTTTTGAAGAATATATGCCTCAGTCAGACTTCCAGCAAGGCCTACAATATAGACCTTCACTAATGTCCTTTGTGATGCACCTTTGATAATTCCTATGCTATGGCAGTTGTTTTTTAAAGGACTAAGGCTAGTTTAGTATGTAGACATAGTTGGGTCCAAAAAATCATTTGTTGGTAAGGTGACTTTAATGCTTGNACAATTTTTTTTTTTTTTTTTTTTGAATCAGCCTCCCCAAATCATTCATGCAAATTCATAAAGGTACAAAAATCTGCACTCCCACATTTATCATGAAAAATATAGTACTGAAAGGCTAATGACAATTTACTCACCCATCAGGAAAAAATTACTCATTCTCAGCATGCGGGAGAGAATACTTTTTCAAACTATCTTAATAATTTGACATCAGCCACAAACTGAGTGTTTTAAAGTGTATGCTTTGAAAGCTGCAGCCAGGTACTCTGCTCAGGTACTCAGTGAGCAGCAACGCATATGCAGGGACATATGGCAGAACTGAAACAGCTCTCTGAGCTGATGTTTTTTGTAAATTTTGCACAGTATTACCTATATTGGCCTGTGGAGAACTGGTTTGTATTTTGATTTATTTCATTCTGGCCTCTGTTCATGTAAAGAACCACCCTATGTTGAGACTTACTTTACCAAACAGAAGATGATCACTGGAAGAATGTGATTAAAGTAATTTGAAATGCAGTGATATGAGAGCACGGAGAAAGATTCACTAATGCTGTAAACCTTGTGATCTTGTTCTCACCAGAAGTTTTAACGATCTTGTTTCAGGCAGCCTTCTGTCATAACTAAACTCTTTTTGTGGATCTTTTAGAGTGTTGCGATTGTTTTTTGCATGACAGGCAATAGTCGCAGTTGAAATGGTTGGCCTTTGTGAAGGAAGGGCTTCATGGGGCAGCCATTTGTTTCTTGTTTTAGGGACTTCATAAGAATGCAGTAATTTTTTGTCTAGGTTGATCATCCGTGATAGTCAGTTGATGTATGTTTTATTTCAGATATGAAGAGATGTTGAATACAAGGGGACAAATGGTTTCCAAACTCTCATGTACAGCAAACCAGTTGTATTTGGAAGCAGCTGCAAAGTACCTAAGCATGAACAGAACTGAGGAAATGATGCAGGTCCTCTCAAAACTTGACATAGAGGATCAGCTTGAGTTTCTGAAGTCTCGTGGATGCTTGCACCAAACAGCTGACTTACTGAAAAGAGAAGGGCGAGAGGAAGAAGCTGCAAAGCTGATGAAACAACACGGGTTTGCTTTGGAAGCAGCCAACCTCACAGCTACGAAAGAGTTTCGTGCATCTTGTTTGCTTGCTGCAGCACGTGCTGGTGTGGCTCACTGTTCAGAATCGGACCTGGCAGACAAAGAGGCCACGCTAAGAGAAGCCCTCGAGCTTTGTGAACAAACTGAGCAGAAGTCTGGCATTGCTGAGGCTTTGTTTTTGCAGGGAGCTCTGAAGGGAGACTTTGTAAAGCTGAGCAGTGCATACTGTCAGTTTCTATCCTTGAATCATTCTGCTGGTGCAGTTGAAGTTCTCTTTGTGTTATCTCGCTGCAGCGCTCCAAGCCAGGACATCCTCTGTAAGGCAACGCGTGGCTTAATGGCTCTCCTAGGTCTGGTTAAAGGTTTGAAGAAAGCAGCCACTAATGCAGAGAAAGATATGGTAAAGTCATGCTTTGCCTATTTTGGGATTGTCCCAACAGGTGACAGTTGTTGCCAGGTGTCTCAAAATGAAGCTGAACCCATCCTGAAGTTTTTGTCAGACAAGCCAAGTCTGAAAGAGAGGAAAACAAAAGGCAGTTTCTCAGTAAGCACGGTGGAGATAAAATCAGCTCTGAAGCAGCACTTGCTGAGCAGGTTGTGCACTATCACCCATGAGTTACTGAACAAGCATTACCCTCATATTTGCATGAAGTTCATTGTTGGCTTGAACTGTGAAGATAAAACCTGTCAAGGTTTCCATAAGCCGCTGATGCGCCATGAAGCAAGAACAGTGTTTCAGTGTAAGGTGCACCTAGCGGCAATAAATGGACTGCTCTTGGAAGCCACACGCACCTTCCCTAAAGAGCTACTGAGTCAGTGCAAAAGCTTCGATGACCTTTTGACTTCTGACAAATACGCATCATGTAAAGCTCTTCTAGAAATGTTTTTTCCTAGTCATTTCCACTTGAGAATACTGTCAGAGAACCCAAAGGCATGCAAAGAAATACTGGAATTTAGTAACATTACTTCCAAACCCTGTAGAGCAGTGTTGAATGAGTACATCGCATTGAAGTTTAAAAATGAAGATGCTAGAGCCAGAAGAGAATCAAGTGACTTGTGGCTAAGTGCCATGCAAGTTTTTCTCTTATCTTCAGGATATCCTGAAGAATTTGAGAAACTTCTTTTTAAGGAAGAGGATGATTATAACAGAGAGCTCAACCTTGCTTTGTCAAAGGCAAAAAACTCCCCAAAGGGTAAAAGCCAAGGAGGGAAGATCAAAGCAATAGATGGCAGGCATGGCATGTTGCTGCCTGACAAAAACACTGAAAATGCAGGAAGAACACATCTGTGCTTCATTCGGCTCCTTGAAAATTCATTTGAGCAATTCTATGTTCATAAGAACCCAGAGAACTGTAAGAGACTGTTCTTCCGTTTTATGAACGTCCTGGTCAAGAAGTGCACAAGGTACCTGATCCCAAGCATAGGAAACACAGTGATGTTGTTGGAATTCCAGTATATTGTCTGTTGTGCTGTCCTGATGCGTCTCAACAAGAACATGACTCTGTGCCTTCCAAAGAGTTACATTGCTCTAGTTCATTACTGGGACTTTTTGTTCAGAAGCAAGGGCCGTAACAAAGAATTTACAGAGACATTTTCCATTGTACAAGAGTATCGACCAAAGGACATTTACGTAGCTGAACAGAATTTCCGATTTCATCTCTGTTACCTAGCCAGACTTGTGTGTGGGGTTCATGAGAAGTTCAGCGTCCTTCTGGATGCCTTTGAGGATCCTGATTGTGTAAGTTCAGGGGAGGCTGAGCGGACTGTAGTGCTGTGCTTAGTGATGATACTGAATTCTGACCAGGTGCAGAATTCTATGTGTAAGTATCTCTTGTGCCAACTCTTTCCTGAAATAAAGGTGATGCTGGAAGCAATGAAAAAAGACTCTCCCTCTAAAGTGCCTGGGAGATTGCTGAAGGTAGTGGAACAAGTGGCTAGCGCCACAAGTGTAAGAGAGATCGCTGCAGGCCTGCAGGAGCTTCTGACAGAGCGAGATGCAGAGTACTTATTTGACTGCCGGTGGAGGTGGGACTCTGGGTACACTCAGGGGCATCCGCCCATACGAGGTATCCTGTATGAAGCTGTGAATTTGGACAGGTTTGTAACCTCTTTGGATAAGACAGAATATGCTGATGAGATTGAAAAGGAACTTGAAAGCGATCAGTGCTTCGAGGACCAGAAGGATCCCCTGGAAGTGATTGCGCTCAGCAAGCAACAGAAGCAAGAGCAGAAAGCATCTGCTCTACGCCAGCTGCGTCACGTCTTCCATTTCATTTCTGTGTGCATAAAGTGGAAAAGAAAGGCCTGCTCCAAAGCTGAGCCTGTAGCAGTGGAAGGAGAGGAATTTTTATCAGATATCTTCAAAAAAGCAGACATTGACCAAACCCAGTGCGACCTCTGTGGAGTCAGATTTATCCAGAGCTCTGAGAACTATTTCAGCAGGACCGAAAGCGTGGAGGCAGATGCTTCTGAAGCTGTGACACCAACAGAAGAAAAGTTGCAGGTGGAAGGAACTGCAGTTATTGTGGCCAGTGGGACTTACATAGAACACAGAAACATGGATGAACACAGGAATAATAGTGCTGCCTACAAAAACTATGCTGATTTTTTCCGAAGAAAGATAGATCCGAAAATACATGATGGACAGAAAGTAGTGGAAGCCATTACAGAAAAGACTTACACCCAAGAGCATTTAGCCTATAAAGAAGGTTCCAACTTACGCCAGCGAAAAATCAAAGAAAATATTAAGAAGATCTCAGACGCAGTAGAGGAAATCTATGAGAGAAAAGCCTGGGCTGAAGGTAGGGCTTCTCATTTTACTTTTAAACAATTTCATACATCATTTGTGGCCAAACTCCTAGACACGACAAAGCTCCATTCAAAAATCTTCATGTGGCCAAAGGAAATAAGAAAGTATTGCAGTATAAAGTCTAGTAAGCCAGGAGATACATATTTTGATATATGATTTCTTTCTCATTACTTAAAGCATTATTCTGTGATGATTTTTGCAAGCAAAATTGAATCGAGTGAGTAGGCTAGAAGCTAAATTGTTTAGGGTGCTTGCTGTGGGAGTGTGACATCTTAAATCAAAATATTGTTACTGGCTAGAGTTGCAGAAATCCACCAACCCTGTCAAGCTGTCACTGTGATGGCTGACAGTAATGAAAACCTGTAGTGTTTTGTGTGTTTGTCAGCTCTTACCAGTGCAATACGTTACATTTCTTGCTAAATGTTAGGTTGTGGTCTTCACTTTAATGTGCAAGCTTTATCTTACTCCTAATTGAAAGCTTTTTAACATGGATAAAATCTATAAATTTTGCTTGTTATTTAGTTAGGTTTCTGCTCAGTGAACCATGACAGTGATGAATATAATGGATGTAGTAGGTACAGTCAGGTAATAGCCAATTTTGTTATGACAACAGCTTGATGAACGTTACTTCATTCTTCCAGTC
Source organism: Alectura lathami (assembly GCA_013399715.1). NCBI lineage: Eukaryota > Metazoa > Chordata > Aves > Galliformes > Megapodiidae > Alectura > Alectura lathami. The sequence continues at coordinate 34,496 of VXAV01010951.1, read as the reverse complement.
AGTATAAATACATTTACAGAAATTATCTGCCTTTGAGACTGCTTTTACCTCACTTTCTAACAGTCCCTTTTCAAGTCCTTACTGGTGCAGTTGAACCAAGGGCTGCAGCATCTTGGTTCCTTGTTCTTTGACATGTAGAATTTCAGAGGGATAATGACAGCCAGGAATTTTAATTCCCCCAAATAGATAAACCAGAGTGAGTCCAGGAGTTTCAGGTACACTGTAAAAAGGGACATGCAAGGATGTAGAGGTGAGCTTCTCCTCTCATAGTGCTAGTAATGTTGGTTGGCATGGGAGCAGTACATACAGCATTTTCATCCCCGATAGTGGATTTTATCTGTACATGGAATCACTGGAGACCAGGACTTCTTGCTTTCCATCATCATCACCCCATCTCTGTGTCACCATGCTTGGCTTTCAGCTACTGCCTGTCTCTCAGCTAGTGTTCTTATAGAGTGCTAACTGTGTTCTGTCTCAGCTGAAGAAATAATAACTGAGCACGCCAAGAAATTGTGTGCTGTCACTGATGAGGCTCATAAGTGGCTGAAGAAAATGGACTTACAGAAGATAAAGGAAGAAGGTATGTTTTCAGATTACACAAATTTTGTGCCGCCTCAAGGTCACCGTTTGGTGACGGTCTCTCAGCATCACTTTGACGTCCAGCTCAGCAGCGCTGTGGATATTCACTTCCCCTCTAGGTGGCAAGAAACAGGCACCTCCACGGGGGGCTCTGTAGTTGGCTGCCCTTCCCTCAGTGGCTGCTTGAAACAGAGCGGGAGCCTCACAGCTGGCTGCAGGGTGGCTCAGAGGGAGCAAGGTCCACCTCCTGGCACTCACTGGATCTCAGTGGAAATAAAGTGATCAGGCTTACAAATGGCACTGTACATAAAGGGTTAAAGTAGCTCTATTTTAGAGAATTTGATTGTGGTAGAGTTTTGTGTTACAAATTTCAGTTCCAATAAAGACATAGCTGGTAAGACTGCATGAGGGTGCTCCCATAGTCTTACAAGCAGCATTTTGCTCTGTCTCGCCCTCTTCAGCAGTCAGTAAGCACATGTATTGTCTGCTGAAACTGAACCTTGAGAAGGAGAGACATGCTTATAGAAGTCAAAATCTGTACCAAACAGATGTTCAGTGTAAAAATAGTGATTAGTGCAGCAAGGGGCTCTGTCATGTTAAACCCAACACTACTTAAACATGATAATACACGTTATGTTACTGACATAAAATACAATGACATACCTTGTCATACTATTAAGACAAAAATATGTCATGTTTTCCCATTTTGCATTAATTTCTGGCTTTTGATACAGGCTTCGTGCATGGTAGAGACTTGGAAAATGAAGTAGAAGATGAAAGCATGGCTTTTGAAGAACTTGTCTATAAAAAACTATCAAGAAAAAAAGGAAGATGTGGGAAATGGTAATTAGAAGAAAATATATGGGTGGCTATTCTATCCTCTGGTAATGTAATTTTAGAATAAAATATTAAGCTTGTTAAACAGAAGAATAGAGGGATGGGGTCAGAAATGGGAAGAGAAAAAAAGTGCAACTTGTACTATTGTTTTTTATCACTTGTGTCAGAATGATGACTTGTCTGGTGATTATGTAATTGGTAGAACCTACGACAGGACAAATTTCCTTTCAGATCTATGTTGTATCTTGAAAGTAACCAAAAGCCAAAGAAACAGGCAAGTAAGAAGTAATTGTGTTTCTGCCTTCTCTCAGGGGTGTTTTTCTCCCAGGCCTTCATTTCCTTCTTTGTTAATTGACATTGTCATTCTTCTGAGCTGGAATACTCAAAAAATGAGAAGATTGTTTCTCTGATTTTAAGAGGTTTTAATTTGTGTTTTTAGATTTCCATTTTAAACCTACTCTCTCCTGGGTCTTAAATTTGGAAATTTTGGGGTCTTCAGGTGAGGTACTTGGGGTATGTCTCTTTTCTATTTTTTTAGACAAGAATAATCATTTCTAAACTCATCCATATTTTTTGGCAATGTACATACTTCTAATTAGATAAGTATGAAAATTGTTTGTTTTTCTATGTGATAGTTTTGATATAAACTGTTACTTGTACATATTGAAATAAGATAATCTTTCTTTACAGAGTATTACACAGTATTTTATAAATTTTAATTGATGAAAGCCTTTTTGTAATGTACAATAACAATTTATAAAATTCGTAAGATGTTTAAAATCATGTGATTTTGTCTTATTTTTGAATGCTTTGTGCAAGCCATAGGTGACTGACTAAGTGAGCAGGGTTACAACTTGGGCCAGAGTGTCAGTTCATGATGACACTGTTTTACGCCTGGTCTTCAGTGTCTCCAACATACTCTAATCTCCTTTAGCAGCATTTTAAATCAGTGCACTTGTATGTTGTATATATTAATTACAGTGTTATTTAGTTGTTGAAATATTTTGTCTTGAATAGGGAGCTGCTTGTTTACTAGACTTGAGCATTTATTCAAGTATTTACTAATTTGTGGTAGCAAATATTACCTAAACATTTTAAGGATAATTACAATTTAAATCTCCTCACTGTCCACAGTGTCAGGATCCTGTGATCATATTTAAGTGAGGCTTTAAAAGTACTGTTGTAAAACACCAAGCAAAAAGAAAACAAGGAGAGGTAGCAACAAAAGTGACATTGTGTCAATAACTTCACCTGGGGGACATTTCATTAGCGCATGGAGCTATGACCCTTGGTATGGTTTGATAGAAACCACTGCTAGCCAAAATTATTGGCAGTTTAAATTTCAGGTTCACAGTTTTAGAGCCACATTAGACCAAGATTTGAGCAATATTCAAGCTGAGATGGGAAAACTGGTAGGATTTCCAGTCTAGCGTCCTTGCTTAAAAGTTTTTTTTTCCTCCAGTGATGTTATGCATAACTAAACATAAACTTCGCTTTTCCATAGCAGTCTGTTCAGACGGTAGCTATCCGTGGGCACTAATCCTATCCGAGTGCTTGTTTAATTAGCAAAAACTGGGTTGCCCAGAAACACCCTTGGGTTTTCATTTATTTTAAAATCCTTCTCACCCCTAGTGGAAGCTACAGTGTTCTGGCACCAGCTGATGTCTTTGACTCAAAGAGGCTTCAGAGCTGTGGCAGGTGCCTTGGTACGTGCAGGATGCATATTGCGCTGAAACCCTTGGAGCTCAGCAGGGATGCAGGCTGTCAAGCTGATCCACCCACTTCTGCCTGTCTAAACCTTGTTGAGCTGAAAAGAATTCAGGGAAGGCTTCAAAAGCAGAGAAACTGGTGGCTTAAAATCTCTCTCCCTGGTGATACAGAAGTGACATCTTGAGAGAGAAAAAAAAAAAAAAAAAAGGAGAACAACAT
>VXAV01010951.1:11090-31030 GCA_013399715.1 Alectura lathami | reverse complement strand
AGTTGCAGTAGTTGGAAGGTAGCAGTGGGGTCTGGGATATGGCAGTTCTCCAAATTCCAAGCTACTCAAGAAGAAAACAAATCTCATAGTTATTTGAACCCCATACTAACACAGATGGATGTGTGATAAGTGATGGGCACTTTCCACCTTTTTCCTGTATTCCTTTTAAAAGCATTGTTCTGTAATACTGCACATAATTTTATTTCAAAACACCCCTAATAATTAACTGTTACAAACTCCGACTCAGCAAGACATTTAAACACTTGCTATGCTTTCAGTATTGGCTTTCATTCCCAAAGGGAAACATATTGCCTTTATGCTCACAGAAAATGTAGGAGGGAGGAAATTGTCTTAGTGTAAATAAAGTAAAAGATTTTCCTGCCAGCAAACCCTGTGGAGTTCCTTGTGTAGAACTGTTTATGAATCCCCCTTCCTTACAGGGAAAGCAGCCATTGCTGCTAAGCTCAGCTTCTCCCTTGGTTCTTGGAGCTTTCAGTTTTCTTGGAAATCTTCACATCCACACTCAATAAAGTGTCTCCAGGTCTGTTATTAGTTTTTTGGCAACTCCATCATTTAGGCTTTCAGTTAACATGTAACACAGAAAGGTGTTAGCAAAACACAAGGCAACACCCTTACTCCTTACTTCTTCACCTTGATGTCGTTGATGTCCTCAGTTCTGCTCATCTTCCCTGACTCCCATGAAGAAATAGATAGGTATTTGGAAATGTACTTCTGGAGGAAGTAGGTTGCAGCTTTAAATTCAGCAAGTACCACTTAGTATTGGTTGTCTGCATGTAAAGAAGAAAAAAAGAAGAGAAACTTTTACAAAAGGGGTGTGCCTTGCCCAGGTTATGGAAGAGTTTAATAAGTGCCCAACTATGGGCCACCTTAGTTTGCGCACAGAGTTTTGTGGTTTAAATAAAGATGCAGTTCTTGGTGATTTAAATAATGTCATTATTGCAGACACTCACAAATTGCTTTCAATAAAGTTTTCTTTAAATCTTGTAGAAGTTAGAACTTGTAATTTGCTTTTGTGAAGGGGTGAATTCAACTTCACTGAAGCTGTGTCACTCAAATTCAGTGCTATATGCCTCTCTGTGAATTATTCATTGTGACATTTGCATGTCCTGTGCTAGAAATGCTTTATGAAATCGTGAGATGAAGGTTTTGTTTTGTTTCTATGTTCAAACAGTCAGGGATAGAATGTTTGAGCTGCTAAAAGTTGTCTGCTTTCCTAGAAATAAGTTAGGACAAAATATTCTGTGGAGACCCGCTGCCGACTTGCCATCTTAGATAATGCTGAGCTTTGAGATGCTCCATTATTGTTAGTGATGTCAGAGTCAGAATCTATACAGTTTGGGGCACTCTACATGCCTTACACATCCTTTCTCTCAGGAAGTTTACATTTTTACATTTTACCCATCCTTGGGCAGGATCCCTGAGAAGAAAGGAGCCCTTGAACATGGAGTTTCCTAAAAGGACCCTGCAGAAGTGGATGAGGTGCCTGTTGGGTACCTCAGTACAGGGTACACTGGGATGAGAGATGCTGGCAATCTGAAATGGTGTGTCTGCAAAAGCCATGTAGAAAGGAAGATACGGAGTAAAAGTGAGTTTCAGATCATCTGTCTTTGGAACTTAGACTGGAGGCGTCTGGGAGTCAAGGTGCCTGAAGCACACAGCCTAGAAACTTTCATTAGTCTCTCCTCCAAAAGAACAGATCAGAGTTACTCATTTTCATTTGGAGAAAGGCAAAATAAAGTTTGCTGAGGGAAAGAAGCAACGATGGTGAGTACTTCTCTAGGCTTCTGAGAGGTGTCAAACTGGCCCCTCCCAGGAGGATGCAGAGCTGTGTGCTGATTTGCCTGGAGAAGCACTCCAGCTACTGCTGAAGGCAAGTTAATCAGGGGTGTTTTTGGCCAGAGAGGGTGAGGAGGGACCCATTTAGGAAGGGAGGATGTGCATTCTAGTTGCAGGTATCAACACTAGTAGTCCTACATTAAAAAACAACAACAACAACAACAACAACAAAAAAACAGCTGGGCCTTGGAAGGAGTCCTGCAGATCCTGTCTCAGTGGTTCCTGTTTGCCAGGGCAGGGCTGAGCCCCAGTTCTCTGGCAAGAGACTGCTGAACTTGCTGCTGCGCAGAGAAGCATCTTCAGCAGGAGAATATCAGCAGCTGGGTATCCTGGCTCATCGTGTGCTAAGCTGTAGGAAAAGCAGGGGAAAGCCTGGATCCCCTGTTCCCTGGGAGAGCACTCTGATTCAGGAGGCAGTTGATGGTGGCTCCTCTATGTTTTGTGGGGAAGCCCTGGTTCTACTGGTGTGCACGAGTCTCAGGGAATGCCTCACTGGACTGAGGTAGATGAGAATGAGTTGCGTGCCTTATGGATCCTGGCTGGGCATACAGGTAGGTAACATGTCAAGCTGCTTGACTTTGTCAAAATATGGCACTTCTGGGTGTGTAAGAAGAGAACTGGGTCAGACCAAGGGTGGTGCAGCCCGATAGCTTGGTTTTGGTATTGGCCAATGGCTGATCTCACTCATTTTCTTCTACAGGTCTTTCCCTTCCCCCAGTCAGTCTGTTCCTTTACAGGGTCAGTGCTGAAATGACATTACCTTCAAAGCAAGGAATGGTGACTCCTGCCCTGAGGTAAATGTGGGTATTAATGTTGCTTACACAACTCCATCACGTCTTAGAATTGTGAGGTTTTAGGACAACTGATGCCTTGCAATCTTTTATTCATTTAAAAGCAATGCATTAAGTTAGCAGTGCTGTTGTATTTATTTGAACCACGATTATCAGGAGTTATAAACCATTTTAACTTTCATTTTAACAAATCATGTGGAACTGTTTTCCACAGTTTATAGATAAAATCATGCTCAAATTTCCTTAAAGATGCACTTCAAGCAGGTAACAAGGAACTCTTGGCTGGAGACCTGCATAGAGAGCAGAGGAATCAAGCTGAAGTGAGTAAGTAATGAAAAAACTGTAAGTTTCCAGCTGCTCTGCTTTTCTTGGTAAATAACGTGCCTGGGAAGCTCTCATTGCTTCTTGACCCTGTCACTTTTGTTTGCTGTTCAAACAGATGCTGTTTAGACAAGATTAATAGGAAGGAATTTCCCAGTATGTTACATTCATGGTTTCTCACCACTCTTTATTTTAGCTAGAGGAGTCACTGGTGTCTGAAAAAGGAATAAACTTGTAGCACAATGTGCTGTACCTGTGAGCCGCAGTATTCATAGCTCTGCAGCAGTCTTGTTGCAGTGGGGAAAAGACTCAGGCTTCTCCATGATTCCCTAACTGGAGATCATTTCCTGCTAGGTGTAACAAGCTCTAAGTATGAGCTGTAATCACCTGGTAATACAGCCTTGGCCTTTAACTGGCATCAGAGATGCATATGCTTTTTTGGTTGAAGCCTTTTTATAGGAATTGCTAGAACACAGTCTGAAGAAATTGTGTCCTTAGGAAAGGAAGGACATGATCTTTCTCAGGTTGAAGCTGCAGATCTCTATCTCCATATTCCTGCTAACCAAAACTGGAGTGAGGTAAAGGAAAAAAATGCCACTTCGTGTCTGAAATTCATCTTCCAGTAGTCTCTGTTGTGTACTCATTCTGCTAAGGTTGCTAAAAATTAAGCAGAAAATATGGGATAAAATCAATCTAGATTGATAGACCATTATACATGCTTTGGTAGGATAATTCATTTGGCCAATTGCTCTCAAAAAAGTCCCAAATGGTACTCAAGCACTGCTTTCTTTCAAAGAAGCAGGAAATCTCAAGTGACAGTTCATTCCAGGAGACAAGTGTTAAAGAGAAACACCAACTGGTCATGAGACTGAGGATTAAACCTCAGAATTTGGAAGTAGTGAGGCATGTGACTGGAATGGACTGTTTGTGCCAGGGAAAAGATAAAGCAAAATAGTCTTCATTGTCAGATATCCTCTGCTCCTTTCCATTCCCAGGAGGTAGAGTGAAGATGATCAGTAGTGAGCACCATGTGGGATGTTAAAACAGCTTTTTAGTCAGCACCTAATAGAAGGTCTCTAGAAGGCTCTTCCAGGGGGTGTTAGCTAAGAAGCAATGTCATACTTCAAAACGAAGCACTTGGGCAGTGGGTGTGCGTGGAGGAGAGAGTGGGATCATGCTGTAAGAAGTGCTCACATTTTTAGCCAGACAGCACTCCTGCAGCAAATAAAATCTCTTTCTCCAACAGATGGAGGAGAGGAGAGTGGGAGGGAAGTTTGGAAGCGCACTTTGTCATTTCTGTTCACTCACCGCTTTGGCTGCTGGGAAGGGCACAGGAAACACCAGGCGAAAAAAGGGTGGATTAAAAAGTGCAGCGGCATCAAGGAGATAGATGCAACTCTGTGATTATGGAGCAGCTTTCACCGGAGGCTGTCAAAATGCTTTACGAACATCAGGCAGCTGAGCTTGATGGTATCCCAGTGGGCATGAATCAATCATCCCTATTTAGAGATGGAGAAACTCGGGAACAGCTGGGATGCGATGAGCTTTTTGTGCACAGGGATATTGATTTGCAGGACTGGACCACACAAGACTGGTTTCTTCTGCTCCCAGTGCAGGACCTCACTCCCTGTATGTGTTGTTCAGACTCAGACAAGCTGCCTGGCATTAACATGGGCAATACCATATGTGCCTGACCCAGCCTTCCCCTGGAATGCACTGTCACTTACTTTCCTTGATCAGGCTTAATTTACCTGTCACTTCAATTAGAACTGATGACTTTAAAGCCTTCCTAGAAAATGAATTTTCTTCTCTGAGAATGGCAGGGAGAAAATCACTAAGGGAGAGTATCTGTACTGTTACCACCTGTAAAATCTTATCTTTCCCCCTTGATATTTGTTTAAGGGGGAGATGGGGGAAGCATCTCTGATAATTTGTCGCAATATAAATCCATTAGCTTTCCACACATTAGATATTAGGAAAAGGTACTTCACCTGAGGGTGGTGGGCATGGAACAGGCTTCCCAGGGCAGTGGGCACGGCCCCAAGCTGCTGGAGTTCAAGGAGCGTTTGGACACTGCTCTCAGGCACAGGGGTTGGGTTTGGGTGTTGCTCTGTGGGGACAGGGGTTGGACTCCATGGTCCCATTGTGGGACCCTTCCAACCCTGGATATTTGATGATTCTGTGATTTCTTCTAACATGGGCTGCTGTTTCAAAGATGCAAGGTCAGTATCATGGTTATGTGGAGAGGTATTTGGGTGAAATATTTAAATGTGAGCTCGGAGGGATCTGCTGTTTATGCTTGTGGAAAAGTGGATTTAATCTGGTAAAAATCAGATGAATTTCACCACTACAAAAGGAAAGCAAGCAAAACCAGAGTCAGATTCTCCAAGTGTTAATGCAGGGCAGTCAGGTCCCAGTGCATGAACTGAGGTGGACTTCCTGAACTACTCTTACCCCCTCATTCAGTCAGAAACAAACAAAAAAAAAAGAGGTGTCCAGTTGAAATGCCAAGAGAACATCGATAGTACTGAACTGCTGGTGGAGGCCATGGGGCAAGGAAACTGGCCTCTTTCTGAGCTTCTGGAAGGTGTTGATCGCTGTGGCTAGGAGAGCAGGTCTCTGCGCATGAGGGCTTCTTAAGCTGAGTTCTCAGAACGTGAGACTTACTGGCTGTTTTTCTTTGGGAGGTGATTAATTTTGCCTCACAAGGGCTTGATGTTCTGGTTGCCTGATCAGGTATCCAAAGCAGCTCCAGGGTTTGTGCTTTCTAATTGAGTGATCGCTGAAAAATCAGTCCTGTTTGTTCCTGCCTCACTGAGCTAGGGTACTGAAATACATGCTGCAAATGCCTGCCGTTGATCATCTTACTATTTTTATAATGGCAAACTATTTGTGTCTTAAATGCTGACTCATAAAGGAAGGTATTTCACTGAAGTTGAAAGGGAAACGACCCTGCATCTTTTCTAACTTGTTTGTCATTCCGTTTGTCCCTCTTTGGGGATCTCTGTCCTACTTTCTGTCACGCATATTAGTATTGGCTGATTGATATGAAGAGAGAAAGAGCCCTGAGCAAAAACAGTTTTATAAACAGATTTTTTTTTTTTGCTTCATTTATTTGAAAAAAAAAAAAATCTTAAGCAGAATGAAAAAGTATTAACTGACTCATTTCCAAACTGGGTTAGGAGAAGAGTAACAAAGGAACTAAAATGTAAGTTTGATGGTTTACTTTTCTGCTTCACTGAGAAAAGGCAGACTGAAAAATTGGTGGCTTCAAAAAGCCATGCCACTGATGCCCTGCCACGAAGGTTTTCTACTAGAATGTGTTTACATCTTATGACCTTAATATTGACATGAAAATATATATTGCAGGTTAGATTTATTTATGAAATCCTTGTAAATTATATCTAAAACGAAGTCTGTACTCATTGCCAGTCACAAAAATCCAGTCAATGAAACAGGTGAAACCACCCGTAGTAATTTTGTGCCTAGAATTTGCTGCAAAAATAAATTCTATGTAAATACGCTTACTTTTTGATACAATGAACACTGGAACTTGACAAATTGAGCTGAAATTTGGATGGAGAAAATTAAGATTCTAATAATAAAACCTTAAAATGGAGGAGTTAACCTCCTCTGCTTTTAGATATCTTGAAGGGCACATGTTCAGAAAGAATTCCTTATTTAAGTAGTTTTCACTTCAAAATATGATTCAATAAATGTTGTGTATTCATAATACTCCATGTAATTATATTTAACTGATTAAAGCATATTGAGTTTTTGCTTTTCATGTAATTGAAATTTCCATCCAAAGTAGCTCAGCTCAAATAATGAATAAAAAACAGCCCTCTTAGAAATAAGAAGCGCTCTGTGCCTTTTTCTAATAGAATACAGTCTAAAAATTAAGGTACCTAATTGTACATTCTACTAGTTATCAAACAAAAAGTACCAGATTTAGTAAAAACACCTTACTTACTTTGAAAACAGCCTGTCTTAATAATTACCAAGTGTGAGAATCAATCTTCAGAAAGAATAACTCAGTATAACAAATATGGGATAAGAATAAAGCCACATTTTAAATCAGGATGTGTTCTTTGCTGAACTAAATCATGTTAAAATTAGCTTCTCCAGCCTTACACATATGTTACCTTTCTATTTGAGCTCCTGTAGGCTTTGTATGCATTTGATGATAGCTGCGTTGTTGGATTTAATTTTTTTTTACATGTTCTCTCTGATATCAGCTGAGTAATGAAGAATTAATAGGTGAACTCAAATGATGTTGTGAGACTTACTTATTTCTCTTTTCTATTTAATGAAAGCACATGAAAGCCAGTGAGTCCAGTGAATGTGTTCAGTGCGTTGCTCCACAGTGAAATCCAAAATCCTCCATTTCAGAAATATGCGCAGTATGAGCAGAGAACAAGAAGCTTAAGGATATGCTCTGGTGCAGCCAGGACACTGACTTATGGGGCCAGCTAAAACACACATCCCGCTGCCTTGAGTGAGGTGTGTGGAAATGCTGCAGAGGAGAAAAACCTCTGTCAGGGTTGCCTTGGTCTACACACGATCTATCTCTCTATCATCTAGCTCTTGGTCACTCCTGAGAGTTTGTGAGTAAAAGGACCAGCACAGCTTTGTTTCTCAGCAGATGGATACTAATTGTTTCCCACTGGAGCTATGCTCTATTATTTTTCAAAGTACGCTGTGAATAAACACAGCTTTAAGTCGTGTGCAACCACTCCTAACCTACTGGAGTTATTAACAGCACCCACTCATTGATCTCATAAGAGAGATACGGCTTTCCTTTAAATTCTCATCTCAGCAAGTGGCCACAGGAAATCCCAGGCTCAGACAGACTTTATTCTGAAAGAATTTGTGTTGAAAACCTTCAGCATTTACCGCAGTGTGATTCTCTCGAAATTGTCCTCCACTGGAGTGCTCACTGAATGCTCCAAACTGCTCAGGGGTAATGTCATTTCCAAATACTTCCTATGCCCTTTAGATGGAGGTGCATTTATTACTGTAATGTTGAAATTTAAATAAAACATTTTTAATATCTAACATAAATGAATTCCCGTTCCGGCCCCTAAAACAATGTTTAAAACATAAAGCAAGAATTTGTTCACAAGGTGATGTTCTTTGCCTTATCGACGTGCTGGAGAGGCAGTTTTTTGTTAGCAGCTTGATTTTCAAGTGCAATTTGCACTCACCACAGGCCATGAAGCACTGAGCAGAGTGAAATAATGGTTGTAGCCTCCTCAAAATCTTCCCGTGGAAAAGGCAGAGGAACAGCTACCCTGGACTCTTTTCAGAACATAACGCTAAAGGCGGTTCTGCACAGGCTGCTTTCATTTCCTCAGCTCTGAATGTCAGGAACTTGTCACACTGCATGGGATTGGCATAGGGCCAAGGCATGCGTTCTCACATGTACGACCTATGCATTTTATACAGCCATTGTGTAAAAATGTAAGGAGCTCCAGATAGACTCTGTCAATTACTTTGAGTGGGTAGAATTTACAAAAGGAACGCCCCTTTTCTCTTTGGAGAGGAGCATCTCCAGGTTTGTCCTTAGAGTAAAGTTATGCAGAAAGGCATCTCATCTAGTTTCAACAAGCAGACAAGGAGTTTTCACATCTTTACTTGCTCTTTTGTTCATCTTTGATGGCAGAACTCAAACAGATCATTATAATTACACCCTGATACAATGATGGTGTTTTGAATTAAATCTTCAGTTTAGCACAAGAGTGTAAGGTATGCCACATTTCAGCACCAGCTTCTCATAAGGGAACGGCATCCTTTCATAGTCCTGTGGTTATCTTCAGCACAGGCAGGGGAGCATGAAGCACTGGTTAGCCACTCTGCTCATGTTTTCATTCTGAACTTCACTGCTTTCTGTGTAAAAGCCATCGAACAGACACTGTATTCGTGTTTGTTGAGTAAATAAAAGACAGACAGCTGTCGAGGTGCAGGATTTTTCATTCAGATCAGTTTGCAGACACTAACCATAGGGCATAACTCATGATGTGAATAAGTTGCCTGGGTAGCAAAATACAGTCCCCAGGCTCCCCAGCAAATACTACACCATGGGCCCATTCCTAACAAGTGTAGAGGGATTAGAAACCAGTTGCTTAGCTTGAACTGTTTCTCTTCTGCTTCAAGGGAAGGAAAAATATTGTTTGTTGCAGGGGAAAATTCTGAAGCCAATTCAAGGTTTTGAATGACTTAGCATATTTTCCAGGCAAGCTACAACTTGACGGGATGAAGGGACACAGGCAGCCCCACTGCCTGGTGGTGGTGGTGGTATGTGAAGGGAGGTGCCACATGGGGTCTGTGAAGTTACCTGCAGTGGATTTACACTGGCTTTGAAGATGGTCTGCTTAGTCTCAGAGGGAAGGAAATTGGCACTTGTTTTTCTTTTCTCACCTTTTCACCATTGAAACGTCAAATCTGCTTTTCCTTGGTATAGATGGAGACTGCAACGAACGCTGGCAAAATGAGAAAAGTATAAATAAAAGGTTGTAGCCATCTGTAGCTGTAGCAATAAATAGCATTGTCTGTAGACTTAGTGCCTCCTCCATGCCTTCTATCTGAGGAGACTGAAAAAGCATTCACGTCAATGCACTGCTCCTTATTATTCAGTATATGGAAATAATTTTCATCCCGTTCAGCAGGAGGAAACTTAGATCAATCTTAGCCCTCTTAGTTCAAAGCAGATAAAAAGCTTATTCTAGGTGTTTAGGAATGCAATTGATGCTAATTTATCCCCATAACTGATAATCTCTGCAATGATGCTCCTATAGTAACCATCTGAGTGTGAACCTCAGGTGAAAGCAAGACCTTACAAATACCATTGGATTGGGAACTCAGGAACATGCTGTGACCAAAAAGCTAAGCCTGTGAAAGAGCAACAGAAAACTTCTAATCAGAAAATCTTATGCCAAGTTCCAATAAGACATCTCTGAAACAGGGGCAGCTCTAGTCTGAGCTGGGGAGGGGGACAGGGGCTGTGCCCATGCCATTGGATGTGTAACCTACGTGGGTACGAGCAGGGAAAGGAGATTGTTTCCCTTTCCCACTGATGGATCTTATTACTGTGTCTGATGGACACATGGCAGGGGAAAAACTGGATTTAGGCACAGACCTCTTGGCTGAATAGCTGTGGGTTGGGAGACTTCTCAACCTTTTTTCTCCACTTTCTTTCACTGCACTACAAAAACAAGGGCAACTAAAAAAAACATAAAAATAAAAAATAAATAAAATGGCATGCTGCCATGTGGCTGTGTACTAGAACAGCAGCTCCATCAAGATTCTAATAAAGCAGTTAACAGCCTGCTCTGGCCTTTCAAATCATTCTGCTTCGCTTGGGTCTGGGTAACCTGGCAGCTGTATAGAAGCACTTTCAGTACTTCAGCTCTGTCCTCTGGGGCTGCACACAGTTCAGTAAGGCCAGTGGAAAACTGCATACATTCTCATGACTTTTCACCTCATCCATGTGCATTCCTTGCACTCTTGTTTTGCAGAGCTAAGTCAGGAAAGCAATGAAATTATGCATAAAGAGCTCAAAAGCTTGTAAATAATGTAATACTGCACATTGGCACAGGAAGCAAATGAAGTGCTATCAAAGAAGGTGGCATGACTTTTAAAGTGAATCTTTGGGGGGCCAAAATTAATGCCGTGTGCATTTTGCTGTGTTTGGTCTCCTAAACTTAGCAGAAGGTCTGTGTTGTGGGTTGGCTCCTATCTTAAAACCAGTGTGGTTTAATCAAATTGCTCTGTGAGCAGTTGGGTGANCTTTGCTTGAATAATGTCTGTCTCTACTGTGTGCTGTTGATGTAGCAGCTGTTGGTGCCAGCCCTGAAGGACAGGGACAGGGCTAGTGTGAAACTACCTAGGGGTGACCACCCATAATCACACAGCAATTGGTTGGCAGCAGTTGCATAAGTGAAGAGCAGCTACATCCTGGCTACCTCTCCCTCGTGAGAGAAGGTCATTTGGCTTGTTGTGTGCTATCCAGCTTTAAGTTTTCACAAAATATATACAAGACAGTTACGTTTCAAATACCTGCTCTCTTGTTAATTTTGGTAGAAATTAGGCAACAGTTTCACAATTATTGGCTGAGGAGTTGGAAAATGCAAAATAAGACAAGTGGAGAAAATCACAGCTATGGAAGTCTGTCTTCCTTGGGAGGACAGGCTTGAAACTGTTAATGCATATATCATGTATTTGTCTACTCATCCTTCAGCCTCTAAGGCTCTTACTTTCAATGTACTCTTTCTCATATAACTGTAGTTGAGGCTTCAAAAAATCATTGTTTCATTGCGAGATTCGTTTAAGAACAAAATGCTGCCACAAGAAGTTCTTCTGATTTGGAAAACTTGCTGAATTGGTGTCTTGTCCATCAGAGTCTAGAATAAATATCTAATTCTAACCAGAGCTTCCAGAAGATATGGAGTGGTATCAGTCATCCTAAGCATGTAGAAAAGCAACAGCTGGTGACTGAATTTAGACATCTTCCCCTAAATATTCAAGGATGCTTTGTAATGTAATATTTTGATTTATAATTGGGTAATGCCAAGGGATCCTAGCTGAAAGTGAAGCCTGAAGACACTATTTTTTTGTCTCTATGTGCAGTGGGAGATAATCCTGTCCCCAGTTCCCCCTCTATCCCTTTCCCCCAAAATATCCTAATTGCTAATTACACGAAGAGTGGAAAAGGAAAGACAGGCGCCATGAAATGACTTGCACCTAGCTCCAGAGCCCATCAGCATCTGAGCTGAGAATAGAGCTCAGACTCCTGCCTCTCCATCGAAACCTCTTCCCTGGACTCCTCTTGCCATCCTACAAGGTCCCCAGAAAATGTTGCATATTCAGTATGGTTTTACAGAACTCAGAAGTTTAAGGAAGGTAGAAGACTGTGTGAAACACTGGAAATACACTGTGTCTTAGAATATGGCTCAGCAGCATTCACTCACTTTTGTGCAATGTTGTGAAAATCTTTGTTGATGAGAGAAAAAAAGAAAAAAGAAGATGTAACTTGATTTTGAGGGTTCAGCTACACCTCATGCTTTTCAAACACATCATGCTGCTGTGACATCTCATAGGAATACAATTTCTGTGAAGTATATTTGTGTTTATATTAGCATAAATGTGTGAACACTGCATGCATTCACCCTGCGAAGGCTTGTCTTGTCCCTTGGCTTTGTCAAAGGGATACAATTGTTTTCACACCACATTCTTTTCACAATATGCTTTCCTCTCTCTTGGGAGACTTTTCTCTTTGTTACTTACATGGATTGCAAATGATCTTTATTTTTCTGTTCTTCTGAACTAAATAGCTAAATGGGAGTTCCTCAGGATATGAAAGATGTTATGAGTCATAAAAACAACTGTCTTAACTCCTCCTCGTGTAGGTTGTAATTCATTAAAAACATTCTCCATGTAGTTTAACCTTGTCCTTTTTTCCTATCAGAACTGACAAACCATAATTAATTAAAATTATATAAAATATAATTATATAAAATAAAAATTTTGGTCCCAGCTCATCACACTGTTAGACCTGTGGGCTGCAACGCATTTGTACACTTCCAGGTACAAAGATATTCCAGTTTACATCACTACCTCTCAGTATTGTACTATGATGATAAAAAATTGAATTGTTAGGATTGCAAGGCAATCTTTTGGGGGTTAGGGTAGTACAAGTGAAGGAAAATTACATGGTCTGAACTTGCCTCCCTGTTGGATTACAGATCACCACTTCTTGCAGAGTCTTTGTATTTCTGTAAGGAGTTCTGGCCATTTTCAGCTCTCATGAGGATGCTGTGAGAGCAAGCTGGTTCCATAAACTGTCCTCCCACACGGTTTGCCCGGCCTGCTTGCTGAGGAGTCTCCCTGAGGTCTGTGTCTGGGAGATCACCACCTGTGTAGGCTTATCCCCTGAATTCTCCTTGGAGAGGTGTGGTGAAGTGCTGGATCCCTGCCTGAGCTCCCTCCATGGCAATTGTGCTTCTTATGGGGAGGCTGAGAAGGCCACCAAGAACTCCCCATGGTCAGCACTGCAAAAACATGAGGAAGAGACAAGTCCTGTCCTGGGGAAGAAAGACAAAAGGCATGTTGCAAACAAGCAGAAAGCAATGATGGTGATGCCTTGCTTGCTATCTGAATTTTAGATGCAGTGACTGTATTCAAGATTGAGGAGGAAAATATGGATTGCTTATCCATCTTTCACAAGAATCATAAGCATTAATTAGACTGGACCTTTCCCAAAAGACAGTTTTCAGGTGTTCTTTGTGAAGGCACAGAAAATCAGACATTCTTTATGATGATGCAAAAGCTCTTATTTCATCCCATATTTCATATTATTTTGAAGGTTTCTCAGATTGAAAGTGCTGTTTTCAAATTCTTGCTTATCCCACCAACCACGAGCCACAGTACTGTGATGTGACAAGCCCTTGTTTTAAAAGATAAGCTTTAATTTGAGTAAGAATTACTTTTGGAAGGACCTGCAGCTGTGTTACACAGCAGACAGACTGCAGTATCTTGGTGGGTCCCTTCCTTATGCATCTGTGAAGACAACAGGTGGTGGCCACATTTCTCAGAGATGCACAAGAAGCTGGGTGATTTGAGTCCAGTCCACCTACTCCTGGAAATATAAATATTTTCTGTTTCAGCCTTTTCATTCAATAAGCAAATGAGGAGCTGAATTTCTCACCAAGCCTAGATGCCGAATGTGGGGAGAGAGACATACACTGCCCATCGAGGTGCCTGAAGAGGTGCCTAGAAAATCAGTGATGCCTCTCTTGCCTTTTAAGTAGCAGCCGTTTATCTCTGGCAGTGCTCAGAAGTCAGACATCTTCATCAGTACTGATCTGTGTTAGATTAAATGACCTTGAGGTGAAAGACTGTGTCATACTGGCACTGTAACTTCTAGTTTACTGATCTGTTTTTCCATCCATCTCCTATTTTTCTTGTAGTATTCCATCTCTACAGTAAGAATATAGACATGATTAATAACTATACACTAGCTGCTTCCATACACTATAAATTTCGTAATTTTCAAATCTATCAGTACAAACACTGTCTTATACCGGTTTCGCAGCTAAATTCTCTTTGCCTGAGCCATCAGCGGCAATGAAAATCAATGTCTCCCATAAGCTAAGGTTCCTCTTCACTTTGCATGAGAGCATGAGATAAACAGATGTATAGCAAGCAAAGGTATTCATAGCAGGGAGAATGTTCACAACTTCTGAGCAAGGAAGGAAGAATATTTTTAAAGCTATGTTGTCAACCAGGCAATTTGGTTTCTCAAGAATTTGCAAGGAGATATATGTGTACGTAGATGCCTAAGTACCTTGAGAATCTAGGGTACTTTCAAGAAATGCATCCAGCATCAAATATCTGTAACAATAATGGTAAATATTGAGGCACATAAAATCAAGGAGCTTGAGTTCTGTTTCCATTTCTGCCCATGACTTGCTATGTGACCCTCATCAAGTCTCTTTGTGCCTCAGTCTTCTCTCTACTAATACTCATGTAAGATAACAAAGTTAAATAAAAGTTCAAGCATCTCAACTGTTTTGCTTTAGCTCTAGATTATGATCAGGTCACCTGTTCATGAAGATCCTATATATCTTACATTATTATATGAGACTTCAGTCAATGTTGATGAGCTTTGAGATCCCTGAGTGAAAGGCGTTAGTAGCACACAAAATGTCTCCTGTGAGCAGCATCTTAATGAGGAACACGCCACTCTGCGAGTCTTCCTAGAAAGCAAGAGGCATTATCCAGCCTCTTATTATTTAATATTCATCTAGCACAGGAAACATACAACTTCAAAGTGCCAGGGGATGTCAGTCAGTCATAATTTCTACTCATTTCATACCATTAAGTCTGACTTAAAATAACACATTAACTGTTTCTGAAAACAAGTTATGGAGAATTATCCCTCCTCATGAAAATTTTGCTGTTTATAACACACCTATTATCAACACTCTTTCCATTGCAACTTCTAATTATCTGCTTTTGATGCTGATCAAGTGTAGTAATGACTTAGAAATTGAAATAAGGCAATATGTTAGAGGAAGATAACGTAACTTACTTTGATGAAACTACAATGCTCTTTTCTGAACATACACTAAACAAAAAGTTAATTTGGAAAGAAGTTTAGAGTTTTATACGTTGTAATTCTGCCTGGTTAGGCAATGATAAGCTCTAAAGTGTTTTTTCTTTGATTATTTGCTGGTCTGCTGATTGTGTCTGTAGAAGTTTTGGATTTCTTGATTTTGTGGGGGTTGCTCCAGTTGTGTAAATGACTGTAATGTCACTGTCCCAGCAAAATGATGCATTTTCTTCATTCCACTCAGGTAACGGGACTAGGTTTCTATTGGGAATTATTTTCTTTATTACATATGGCATACATCTAAGGAGTAGCATGGATGTACTTTGATTATTTTATTTTATTTTTTAATTTTTGGGGGTGGAGGGTAAAATCTGTACTGTTCCCATATAGTTGGGCATGTGTTTGTTGCAGTTTACATAGTGCCTGCCAGTTTCATTATTTTACTGATTTTTTTTTTTTCTTCTTGAGAAGGTCTGAAAAACTTGCTTCTAGTGTTCTAATAGTATCTGACTTGTTTGCCACTAGCACCTTTATTCAGATTAATTCCTTCATCTTTTGCCCTTGTATTTCATACACTCTAGACACAGAACACGAGACAGAAACATGGTTTGGAGAGAACTCAGTTAAGACACATTTTAGACTTATTTCTAGCCCTCTCTAAAGGTCAAATTTTTGTCTTTATTTTTACATTAAATGCATTGGGTTCTTTTTTCAAAGAGAGACATATTAACTGCTGTCTTATTTAAAATACAGACATTTTGCAAATATGAAATAATTTCTGCAGTTCTGCCAGCAGCAGCTGTGTCAGAATGCCTGTCACAGATGCCTGCATTTCAAGCATTGTGTTGGCTGGAGCCACACAATGGGACAAAGCTTAAAATGCCCAGGGCACCCTGTGCTGTGGTGCTGAGCATCCGAAAGGATGAGCAAACTTTTCTTTATAGACAAAGGACAGCTTATGTTACAGTGCTGGGCCTCAAAACATTGAGCCTAATTTCCTCTTCAAGGGCTGTTAGCAAGCTGAAAAACCATTGTGTACAAATGGATGTTCACATATAAATGACAAGCTAACATTTTTATTATTGAAAATGTATGATGAAACGGCTACTTTTATGCTGATTCGTTCAATATTCTGGATCAGATGTCTGGACATTAGGAAAACAGTTCCTCAGACACTGCAAATAAAGAAATAAAAATTAAAGTACTCATATTGTTTTAGTTTTTATTTTTGTCCATAGGCAGTTTTAACATCTTTTAATTTACAGTAAAAAACGTAGAGGCAAATAAATACATACAGCTCATTTGTCCTTCACCTCCCTTTTTTTTTTTTTTCATATGTGTAGGGGTGAGTTGTCATTTTCAAAATAATATATTGTGATATCAGAAAGAACTGTCATACCTAGGGTACAACTTAACAGATCCATTCTGAAAAAAAAAAGCAGGTTTTAGGTTAATTAAGTTTTCCTAAGAACATGAGAAACATGCAAATGCTATTCCAGAGCATGAACATCTAGAGAGAATTATTCCTCAATAGGATCATCAGGATCTTTTGTTTTACAGGTCTCCTTTAGCTTAAGTACAACCCTTGAAATGGAACTGGTGCCAGCAAGAGCCTGGGTTTCAAGGGACAGGAAGAGGGAGGGAAAATATAGCTGACTTCTAAGACAGAAAAAAGTCATTGAGTTTAGGACAAGGTCAAAATAAAGCAGATTTTCTTCCTAAAAGAGCTTGACTATCCCCTTATGAGTGTGAATCCTATTTATTTCATTCTAAATATCTTGTTGTCAGTCATAGGCATATGTAGATACTGTGCATGACCTGCGTCTGTTACACGCAGAAACATGCATTTGACAACTTTCTGCTAATGACTCATTAGCCTGTAACTGCAGTCTGTGAACAAAGACACTAAGCACCCTCAAAAATTAAAAGACTACTAGTGAGAAGCAGATCTTGTGGTCCCATTTATGTTTAGGAAGAAACAGTAAGGAAGCTGCAGATGATTAGGCAGATGAATATAGGATGGCTGGGATCATTGCCTAGCTGAAAAGTGGGTTAAAGAGAATCAGCTTCATTGTCCACTGAAGAGAGAGGTAACAATTTTCCAGAAGTTCATAGGAGAGAAATGTCCTCAGAAGTCTGCATTCCCTCTTTACATCTTTTTATTCTACCATAAGAAATGTGCATGCTGTCAAAGAGTGTTGACTTCTGAGTGCATCAATGTTACATTCCTATTTTGGAAACCAACTGCAGGGAGTAAAAGCAGATGTAGATCTTCTAAGGATTTTGCATCTACAGACAGCAAATTCCTTTAACTGGCATAATTACTAATATTTTACAGGTGGAAAAGGTCAAACAAATCTGGAGTAACTTGATGGAAGAGTTTAAAAAGCCAGGAATAGATCTCCGTGCCTGAATTCACAAGACAGCAGTGTATTCCTGGCCTCTGCTTTTTTGGACATAGGCATGCCCTTGAAAAAGCATAGGACAGAAAGCGACAGATTATTTCTTTTAGGATTTATTTTAATTTATATTTTGTCTCTATTTGGTTTGTAGAGGTGATAAGATGAAATATTTTATTATTTTATTTTGTTGCTAGGGAAATACTTCTGGTATTGTGATCATCATTAACTATAATGGTGATAGTAACATACCCTGATTTCCAGCAGTGTCACATTTTCTTCCTCGGAAGGGACTGAGATGCCAAGAAGTGCAGAATTGTTTAAAGAACCATGAGAAAGATGAGGAATAGCAAAAGACAGCTCCCATTGACTTTAGTGGAGCCTAGATTTCTGCCAGGCAGTTCTAATCCTGAAGACCTATTACTTGAAAATAACTCTGATACTTGAGGCAAACATACGATGACTGTACGACTAACAAGCACTAGACAACTGGGTACGGGAATTATAAGAAAATAAGCATGAATTAGAAAGAATTTGAAATTTTAAACAAACTGGCAGAATTTAAATAGAAATGGAGTTATGCTAAACCTGTAGTTAGCAACTTGCTAACTTGGTATTACGTGCATTGCACGTTTTTGACAATCTAGCTTTTGACTAACTTATGTGATATATTTTGTCTAAACTTTTATTTTACATGGTTTCATTTACCACATTGTCTAGCAAAATATAAACGCTTTACCAAAGAGCCAGAGAGGGTATTTGAGCTTTCCGTCCAGATCTTTCCACTTGACTCTTAAAAAGCACAAGGAACTACATTCCAGGACAAATACTGATGAAAACTAAAACAAGTTTGTGTCAGGTTGGATTGATGAGACACCTCGGAAGTAAAATCATAGGAGACAAGTTCGTTAAAATGGGTAGCAGGACAAAACTTTCAGCAAATGCCAAAAATTAGAGTACAAGGGATATGCTTTACATACACTGCTTTGTCCTGTTTATACAATTTGAGGCCAGAATGATGGAGCACTGAGATTTTTAATCTGACCTACTATATATCCCTGGCCACTACACTTTATCCAATTACCCCTGTGCTAAGTCCAATTACCTCTGTTGGCATAAAGTACATTTTCCACAGAGACATCTCGTTTTGTTTGAAGATTTCAGGAGCAGAAGAAAACACAGATTCCCTCTGTAATATCTGCCAATGATTATTCACTCTCATTGATAAAATTTGTAACGTGAATTTGTCAGACTTCAGCTTCCAGATGTTGACTCTCCTTATCTTTTCCTCTACAAGATTAAAGGGCCTATTAGCTCCTGGTATTTTCCCCTATCTATGAAGATATGCACATGCTGTTATAAAATTGCATCTCCTTTGTCTCAGTTAGATAAGCGCCCCGACTACTTTTTATGCAATCCTTAAATCAGTTTGGTGGCTCTTTACTTCACTCTCACCAATTTTTCAAGCCTGCCTTTAAAACCACTTGCACCAGATGCATAGTCAGTGTTTCGGGGGCAAGCAGGATGCTGCCGGGGACCAAATGAGCCCCTTACTCTTCCTTGCTGTTCTCCCTTTCTCCCCAAGACCCCTCGCCATGTTGGAGGGCTGCCCCGGGAGCTCTGAGCTGCCTTTCTTCTTCATGCTCTCTGCTCCTGTCCAAGCCACCATTTTCTGAGGCATGTGCAGAAGCAATGAGCAACATTTGGCACCTCTCTGCTCCTGGGTGCGTCCCCTCCCATGCACTGGCCACTGAAGGCTAGGGCCAGCTCCCAGCCCTTTGCAGGCCCTGTCTCCTGGCTGAAGGACAAGCACATCCTTCTGCTAGCTGCAGATCAACTTGCAAAGATATTAAATTTGCTCCTAAACAACAGATAAAGAGTCTCTTCATGACTTTATTGAATGCTTTGATTCTCCTACTTGGTGTTAGGCAAGGTTGTTCATGCATTCAATACACGTTTTGTTTACATGGTTTAGTGCTTGTCATCCATCCCAAATTAAACGGCTTATTAAGTCTAGGTGGCATTCAAGGGGCTATATATAATAGAAGGCCACTTGTCCTGCCACCCAAACAGTAACACTCATTAAGCCATCTGGGACACCTCAGCATCCTGACTAAACAACTCTGGTGGTTGTCAGGGTACAGGGGAACATCTTGGTAGCACTGGGAGCTGACAGAAGGCAGCCCAGGGAAAGGCAGTTGTGGCGCGGAGGGAAGCCTCGGGCGGGAGGGACGAGGAGAGGCGGGAGGAGAGCGGCTCTCACGACCGAGGACGGCGGGCGACGGCGTGAGGAGATGGCGGCGGACCAGCGCCCTCCCGCCGGGCTGCCTCGGGGCGGCGGAGGGGTGTGACCGTTGGTGAGACCGTTACATGGCACCGCCTCCCCGCCTCCTCCCCTCGCAGCCGGGAGGCACAGCTCGGTTCGGCGCGGCACGGGGTGGCGAGACCCCGAGCCGAGGC
>VXAV01010951.1:0-11062 GCA_013399715.1 Alectura lathami | reverse complement strand
TCTCCGTCAGCGCAGGGGTCCTTTGGAGAGGCTGCCGCAGCTCCGGTGTGGCTCGGGGAGAGTGCTTGGTGGCGACTAGGCTTGGATTTAGGAGAGAGGGGTGGAGGAAAGATAGGTTGCTGCTCCGCGGGCAGCCCAGCTGTGGTGGGTTCACTTGGAATGGATGCTCGTGGACTGCTGAAAGAGCACTGATGCTGTTTAAAAACAATCGTCCTTGATGTGAAGGTTTTCAGCTGTTGCACAAGTGCGTGTTAGGACACGTCTAGGGGTCGTGGCTTTTTCCCTCGGCCGGTGTTCGCCTTAGGGATTACCCCAGCTGGCTCCGTGTGGGTTACGGGCATGGCTCGGAGGGTGGGGAGTGCTGTTGTGCCCGAGTGCGGGCGAGTGCTGGGCGTGAGGCAGCCAGCCGCCCCGGGGCCGTGCCGGCCGTGCCCCGCGTCCCCTGCTGTAGGGGGGTCGGTTGCTTTCGCTCCTGTTTAATAACACAACGGGTATTTATGGGAAAGCTGCCCCTCAACTTACCGCTGCACAGCGTTATTTTCTGCCTTCCTCAGAGGACATCCAGTAAATAGCGTTGGTAAACCTGGATGGGCTACTGGTTTGAACTAACAGAACAATTTTCAGGTTGTGTGATGCTGAGCTTGGAAACAACCCCATAAACTGAATCTTTTGCTGCACTGTGCGCTAAGAAGGTTATTAAAAAATAAAAGGAAAAACCTCACAATAGTGTGACAAAACTCTAGTTACTTCCTCTGAGCATGTTAGACTTTGTTATGTCTAACATGGGATAATCAGAGAGTTTATAACAAATCAGATAGTTCATCTGACTTGCTTTTGCTATGGGCTTTATGTAGAAATAAAAATAAATGCATATGCATGCTTGCATGCAAGTTTGTCATCCCACTTCCTCTTTGCCTTTTCCTTTAACCCTCCTCTTTTCCTTTTGACATGTTTTTTATACAGTTTGGATGCAGTTTTGACTCTTTGAAATGTTGAGAACCAGCAGAGTCATTATCAGCAAGTGTGACAAAGCTTAGGAACCATGTTACACCTGCTTTATATGGTACAAGTGCAGTTACTATCTCAACTCTGTCGTGGTCTTCTCAAGAGGTGGCTGCGTGTTATAGCAAAGGAAGCCATCCTGTGGCTCTTTGGGTAGAGCTGATTCTGCAGTTTCTTGCAGTGTGATGGGTGTGGATCTACTGAAATGGCATGACGCTTGCCATGAAAATTTTTGTAGGATGTTGGGACATTTCAGCTGAGAGCTAGCTTCTGGTAAATATCCATGAGTGGTTCATTAACCTGAATTGGTTAATTGGGCATCAACTGTCAGCAGAGATAACTTGGTTTTAACTCAAGTTATTGGTGGCTGTTCAAGACTCTGAATTTGAGCTGTGCAGAAGTTACTTTATTGTTACTTTTTTTTTTTTTTTTAGCTCAGGTTAATTACCTTAGATGTGCTAACCTGAGTTTTGAATATATATTTATCTAACACTTTTACTCTTTGTATATGTCTGCACTGCTGCTTTTTCGAGTTGTCTTCCACAAAGCTTCGCTTCTTTGGCATCTGCGGAACTTGCAGCATGTGGTGACTAAGGAAAGTTGTGTGGGATTCATTTCCCCATTTCTAAGATCACTTGGCTTAGTTTGTCTTCTACAGAAACATAGTTTTGTAGAAATCAGGGAAGTTGATGGTCCTTCAGTTCTAGGGCTAATTGAGTCATTCTGGTGCTGCTTTTGCCCTTTTGCTTTGACTCGATTCCTAAATGTTTAAAAACACTTTGTCAGTGTTGTATAGATTTTCTTATACATGCAATTAGCAGCAGAACATGATGGTGACACTAGCAGTCTCACTTAGCTCTGTTCCTGCTCTCACTGAAGA
This sequence comes from Alectura lathami, assembly GCA_013399715.1. Taxonomy (NCBI): domain Eukaryota; kingdom Metazoa; phylum Chordata; class Aves; order Galliformes; family Megapodiidae; genus Alectura; species Alectura lathami. The sequence continues at coordinate 9,180 of VXAV01010951.1, read as the reverse complement.
TATATGAATCTTTTAATTAGCTTCAGTGTAATTTGGATCAGAGCTGAGAACGTGATAGTTGAAAAAGGTGAATGTGACATTTCTCTTCTTAAAGGCATACTGTTTTCCAGGCTTGTCTTGTTTTCAGAGCATGTGATCTGGCCTTTTGGAGAGAGTCCATCAGATACTGTAAATGCTACCAAAGGGGCAGGAGAGGTACTGTCTCAGTTGATTCTGATGTAAATTTGAGGCTTTGGTAATATTTGCAAATTGTTCATCTTACTTAGCAGTGATTTACCTTCAATGCAAGTTAAAGTCAGGTACATTTACCAGCTTCCCTCTGTTACTAGTGTAGTTTACTTGGTCTCATTATTGTAAGAATGCAAAACCATTGCTTCTATCATATATTCTTAGAAGAAGCTCCCAGTAATCATTCTGAAAAACACATCTGCTACTCAGTATTGGTAGCCTGTAATGTACTTGTTTTTTTTTAGTTTTCTTGTCACCTCAAATAATGTGGTTAATAGAAATGCTGAGAAATGTCTAGTGGTGAGAAAATCCTGATCTTCCTGCTTGTCATCGTGTTTTTAAGTATAATTAACACTGGCTTAGAGTTTTGCCTGAGAAACCCATTTTCTTTTAGAAGTGTTGCAAAACAACTTATTTTGCAGTGTTGACTTCAGTACCTGACTTTCTTCTGGAAATGTGGGTCTGTAATAATGAAGTTGGGAATTCTACATTTATATATGAGTTAACCTTTCTTAAATGTGCTAGATTCTCAGGAAGCAGATTTACCCAGTGGGCCCTTTTGCAAGCCAGATGGAGAATCAGACTCTGGCTGGGTGTTTCCTTTAGTTATGCAACAAAGTTATGGATAATAAAGGATCTGGAATCCTAATTAAACCCTCAGTGACACCTCTGCAAGCTTTTTTGCTGGGTTTGCTCAGTTGCAAATGATTAGTCATCAACTTGAGATTTAGCAAGCAATGGAGTTAAAATCCCACACTAGAAGAAACAGATTCCTGCTCCTTCAACAACGTTGGCTAACAGGATTAAAAAGGAGTGAAAGCTTACTTTTGATGAAACATCAATAATTAATTTGAAATAGATGGTAGTTTAGGGGTCAAGAGCATCAACGTGGAAGTGAGCCTTGAGAAACAGATGGAGGACGCTGCCAGATGGATCCTGGCAAACCTTGCAGTTGTGTAAGATGCTTTTGTTTCCCTCTGTCAGTTCTGTCCTCTCCTGGAAAAGTCCTGATGGAACATCCTGGACTGCAGAGCTCTCTTGTCTGGTTACTGGGGCAGACGCTAAACCTGTCAAACTCCAGAAAGCGGGCATGACTGTTCCCAATGAAATACGCAGTCTGTCATCTTTGAAAGAAATTGAATAAATGAGCAGTTTCATAATGTTCTTTTTTTTTTTTTTTTTTTTTTTNTGAATATATTCAATGTCTCACTTTCTTTTTTTTTTTTTTTTTTTTTTTTTTTTTTTTTTTTTTTTATGTTAGGCAGGGTTATAACTTAAACTAAGCCTCACCTCTGAATGCACTGATTCATTTCACGTGTAGTGAGTGAACTTAGTCTTCACAGAATATGCATCTGTCTATTTCTTCAAAGGGCTTTCTTTGTGCTTGCTTCTTAATTTTCTACCCTTGAAATGCCAGAAAGAAAAGATAGTGGAAGTGGGGTCCTGCTCTAAAAAAAGAAACCCATAAAAATGATGGCACTTGTGACTTTACCAGACTACACATAATCTTTACCTTCATCTGCTGCTCTGGAGGTGATTCAGCTCAGTTTAATGCTAACACATGGCAAGAGCCATCTGTGTTTGCCGTAAATATTTTATTTTTTAATTACAAATGGCTTGGTTTAGAAAATCTTGAGCTGAATGGCGGAGTTGCTGTGGGCCTGCAGGGGGAGCAGATGAGCGGCTAGGAAGGTAATTTTTGCCCAAGCACCGTTGACAGATGAGGAAGGGGAGTGTTAAATCCATAAAGGCAAACCTGGCTGCCCTGCAGCAGTCTCAGTCTCTGGAGGGAGCCAGATGGGAGAGGGCCAGGGCAGACCGTAAAGAGGCTCTGAACATTTAGCAAAAGAGCAAGGAAAACAAGAAGGGAGAAGGAAAACATTTGAGTTTATCTCCTCTGAGAAGAAAGAAGGAAGGATGGCTGTTAAATGTCATTTATCCCTCATGATGCTCAGATACAGTAAATATGGTCACATGTTCCTGCGTGCTGAGCCTCCTACATGTGTTCCACTGCAGGCTGGCACCCACTCTGGGCTGTGGGTGACACAGAGGCAGCATCCATCCTCAGAATGGAAAAATCCAGAGATCCGGCCATAGCAAGGCATCCAACGTGAGCATCCCTCAGGTGTCCTTCCTTGGCCATGGTCCAGCCAGTTGCAAGGTTTTCTGCTCAAGCTGTCCCCTCAAGACAGCCTTTTCCATCTTAGGAGCTCCCTTGCCATCTCTGCCTGCTTCCTGCCTGCTCTGGTACCTTAAACTAAGGGGTCTGTGTCCCAAAACTGACGGTGGGAAGAGAGAGCAATAGGAAGGGGGAAGGGACTAGAGTAAATGTGTAACAGAATGAGAATGGGCATTCTGGGGACTGAAAGATTTGGAGATCTGTAGCTTCTGGTTTACATGCCATAATGAATGTTTATTTCTTTCTTAAAATCAAAAACTTGCTTGGGGCTTATGAGATCAGGGAGTGCGCACAAAGGTGTGTGTCCACCATACTTTTGTACTCTGGGATTAGTACTAAGGATGTTTTACTTCCTCACAGCTGACACTCTGGGTACCACTTAATGAGACCAGACATAATTTGCCCAGGAGTAACTTCAGTTCTGCTGGTGACGTGTGGGAATGAAGGAACCCAACTTGACACATAGCTGAGTTTGCAGGGCTGACAGGAAAAATAAAACTGCATGCAAACTTAAGCATGTTTGATGTGAAATTATGAAATATGATGAACCTGGAAATCCATCATGCTAATTTTATAGGACCTTTTAGGGCTAAAACTATATATTGATGAGACAGAGATATTATTCTGGCTTGTTTGTCCTTTTTGTAGATAAGCCCAGATTAGTTTTTCTTCAGTGAACTTAGAATATTGCCTGAGCTGCTGAGGGATTTTAGTTTTCTACAGATTGGGTTAGACTGGGTCAGCAGCTGATCTCTGTTACAGTGATGCAAACTGAACATGCAAGCGTTGGCATGAGTGTGATTAGAGATGCCCGTTAGGGTAGCAGAAGTGATGTTACAGAAGCTAAACTAATTCCCTTTTTGATGGTGACAGTATTACAGCTGCTCTTGGAAGAAACCAGCTGATAATAAGGGGTATTTGTAAGATGTTCTTGTTTTCCTTTTCCACCAGTAGCTAATGCAGATCAGAATTCATGCAAAGCCCATGATTTCTGTTGTCATCTGATAAAATACACTTTGATTGTCTAAAAGTACTTAGATTGTGCTTATTTTATTTGATTCTGTACAATCAAATTTATTCTAAACAAGTATTGTTGCCCAGTGTGCTTCTACCAGGCCCAGCACTTACAATCTAACATTATTCAGGTTACAAAGTCAAGCCTTTATGACTATTGATGAGTGATGCTGCCACCTAACCTTGTTCCTGTGCATTATGATGTAGCCATTAATTAAATTATCAGATGCTGCGCTTTTTTTTTTTTTTTTTTTTTTCCGCAGGGTCTCTGGCTCCATCAGTGCATAGGATGGACAAAGCTTACCTAATGACCATCTATACTCACTGTTTACCCTGGCTGTTCATACCTTTCACTGCATGCTTTTTGAAACCTGTTGTTAGTACTGGGTTATTAGCTTGTGGGGTTCTCTCTCTGTTGTGGTTATTACTGCAGCAGCAAACATGGGTCAGTGTCTTTTGTGAAACCTCTGAAGAGAGGGCATTCACTGCATTTTATTCAGTGGGAGTGAAGATACAGAAAATAAAGTCAAAAATTCAAAAAATCTGTGGGCCTCAAGCTGTGCCAGGGAGGTTCAGATTGAATGTTAGGAAGAACTTCTTCTCTGAGAGAGTAGTCAGGCATTGGAACATGCTGCCCAGGAGGTGGTGGAGTCTCCTTCCCTGGTGGTGGTCAAGAAACGTGTAGGTGTGGCACTCAGGGACATGGTTTGGTTAGAATAGTGATGTTGGCTTGACAGTTCAATGAGATGGTCTTAGAGGTCTTTTCCAACCTTAATGATTCTATAAAATTCTTTTAATGTGGGCAGCAATGCCACTTGAGATGCACAGGCCCAGGATTTTGGGATGGTTTAGTGTTATGTTTGTGTTATGTGATATTACTTTGTGTCTGAAATACAGATTCCAGCAATTTCCCTCCCAAGTATGGGCACTGAGCACTTCTGCAGATAAAGTCTCAGGATGTTGGTTTGGGTACCAGAATGTAATCCTGTCTGAAAAACCTGGATTAAGTTGGTTGCTTTGCAACTTCATGGAATTGCTTGAGAAGTCTTCTTCTTCGCTCCCTGCAAGCTTCATGTCCTGCTGTGTTTTGTCTTTTTCTGCATTTGCCCCAGTCAACTTCCACTTTTAATCCCTGTGCCAGGGCTCCTCAGCACATGTTCATTGCAGGGCAGTTGGACTGGATGACCTTTAAAGGTCTGTTCCAACTCAAACGCTCTTTGTTTTTTAAGTAATTTCTAATCCCGAATTGAGGCAAGATTGAGGCAGGGTGACTACCTTTTGTTGCTGCTGTAAAAAAAAAAANNNNCCTTTTGTTGTGATTAGAAAAAAAAAAAAAAAAAAAAAAGCTGTAATAAATGCCTGACTCAAACAAAATCTTTTCCCTTAACTGCTATAAAGTGTGGTAGGGAGACGAGGATGATCAGGAGGGTAAAAAAGAAAGCATGCTACAGCTATGGCTATTTAGAGAAAAAAATCACCAATAATGTTTCCAATAGCAGGGCAGTAAATAATGCCCATGTAAATTTACTGCTGTAAAAGGATGCCTGTGATCATATTTTGTTTCCGTGTAACTTATTTAGTACCTTGAGACTTGCACTACTTCTTCGTTCTTGGACACTAATGGTGTGCACTAGCCCTGAAAGTTGCAACACTTAATAATTTACAGCAAGAAGGGGAGCTCAAGACGGCGTACTTCCAGAGGACTCAAGTTGCATCCAGCATCTGGCTGCTGATGCTCACTGCTAACCTGTGTGAACTGCATACTTGGCTGCTCCGAGTTAAAGGTCGGAGAGATTCTTCACTCAATTACTTTGAGATGCTTCTTGATACTTGGGCATAAATTGAAAGTTAGGGTCAGATCAGAATTTGTATACACCCCCCCCCCCCCGCNCCCCCCCCCCCCCGTGGTCATTGCTGTTCTGTATCTCCTCCAATAGGAATTGCTGGGGCTTAAAGAAAAGAAATGCATTTAGTGTTTGCTGTTCTTTCACTTCATCTTTGAAACAGTACCTTGTTTATGGTGTTTTAGGATCGATACATCAAAACCATTCCCAATACACAGTTTCTGTGATGTGCAACTTTACTTGTGTGGATAATCCTAATAACATTTTGGGGAGCTTTCGCAATTGCTTTTGTGAGTGAAGACTCTTGTGTTGATCCAAAAGTCCTCAAAATAAATTACAGGGCTTAAGCAGCAACATCTCACTTAAAGTGATACCATATCTAGGTCCTACTTCAGTGTTTCCTTCTGTTTTAAATTGTGTTGTAAAAAATTTAATTGCAGTGCAACCTGTGTCTTGAGAGCAGAATTAGCTGCCAGGTAAGCCATTCAGCTAATTACTGAAACTGTGATCTCCAGCTGGAGAGCCAAGAAGGAATGTAAGACGAGTGGAAATATTTTAATTAACAAACAAAACTTAGGCTGGTCAAGGGAAGGGATAACTTTTGAAGGGCAAATAGCAGCAATAGGTTTTTAATTGCAATGATTGGTGACCTCTGGCAAACCCCGTCACACACACGTTATTCAGAGGTGAAGTGGTCTGAATTCATTTTGCTCCAGTTCCAGAGCATGAACCAGATCCCTGTAAGGAAAGGTCTTCTAGAGGAAGTTTTGTGCTTTCCCATTCTATACTCCATTCCTTGCCTCCATTAGAATGGACTGACTTTCACAAATGGATTTTGAACTGGCTTGTAAGAATGAACCCCAGAAGCTGTGCAGCAGCCACTGTCTTTCCAGGAAGCACTTGTGCGGTGCTCAGCAGATGGCTAATTCATTCCTGCTATGTGCTTGGGCTCCCAGATCCCTCTGTCTCATCCTCCCTGCTTCTCTAGGGACTTGGTGTGATCAGTTTACCCCACAAGACCACCATGTTGCCTTCATCTGGGGTGCTGTGTCACCCTCTGTGAGCCCTAATTTTCTTTTCTCAGTGCCCACATGTGTGATTTAGGTGGCACACGCAGCCTCTGCCCTTCCACAGCTGCCAGCAGCTGCCTTGGCCCTGCTGCACTGCTACCTCTCTGCCTTCATCTTCTGCATCACTCTGTTTGTTGGTATTTGGTGGTACACAACTGTATATAGATTAAAAAAAAAAAAAAAATAGATGTATGCATGCATTCATACATATAAAATGTATATATTTCGTACAAATTTTAATAACCATTAGCTCTCACTAAGACAGTAAGGGGAAGAATAAGTTTTATTCTCTGATGTATTGGTTGCCAGCAGTCAGACTCATTGAAGTGTTTCTGATCCCACCTTCTCCTTCCTTCCTCTCCCACTTCTATATAAATATAGAAATGATATTTCAAAGCAATATGGATTGGAGCTGTAGGATTCATGTATGACTTCTGAAGGCTTTCTAGAAATGCTTGTTATTGCTTTGTGTGTGTGCTTTCCTGATAGACTGGGGCTTGCTTCATATGTATCAGCTAAATTAAAGTTAGCTTAACTAGATAATGAATAAATTGCATAGCTGTAGCAGGCAATTAAAATTAATTTTTAGTTTATGTAATATAGAGATTAGTCATTGCAACCACTTTGACTAAGTTTGGTGCTTCCCACTTTTCTCAGAAGACAGTAGGAGATACCTTTGTGTTTATTTAGGCATTCATGTAACTTCTTTTTTCCTGACAGGAAAAGACATAATATTACTTTCATTTCTCAAATGGTTATTTTTTTTAACTTGTGATTTGCGTCAACCTGTTTTGGCTAGGAATTAAGGTGGTTTATAAAGCACAAAAACACATCCCTGGATTATTGTTCTTAACTGAGTAAAACTGCTCTTACACCGTTAGTTATAGAGTGAAAAATAAATGTGGTTTCCATTGAGAGTTAAACTAATTTAGTGAAGAAGGGGAACGTTATTGATGTAAGTGAAACAATCAACAGCGCAGCCAGGCACTTAAAATGAATGGTTTGCAGGAAGGTGTGATAATAGTAGTGTAGCTGGGAGATATGTAGTGTGTGGGAAAAATCAGAATTGGTGCAGCATTGTTTTTGTGTTGTACCAAGATTGTAAGCTGTGAAAATGTCACGCGCTGTTCCCATAAGCAAGGTAAGACTTCGACAGCGGGCATGCAAGAACCTGGAAATGTTGATTAAATTCAGAGCTTCAGCAGTTCTTGGTAACCAACGTGGTCTGGAATTGATTTAGATTTCAGAGAACTGTTTTTACATCTGAGTTTTTTTTTTTTTTTTTTTTCCCCACATTCACAGTTGGCTTTATTCTGGGTAGAATGTAAATATCTGCTGAAAAATCACTAGCACATATGTTATCATCTTTTGATCACAAGAGATCATCCTTAAAAGCTAGAAAGAAGACAGAAATAACTTGTGCAACCACCAAGCATTAGTCACATAGCTCTTATATAATGCTTACGTCTTCAATCAGCATACTGTCAGCTGGGCTTCTTTGTCATGTTTATCTGGAGAAGTAGTATCTACCTCATTTGGCAGAGGAAGAAATGGAAGCCAAGAGCTAAGGGACGTGCTGAGGGGCACGCAGCACTTGGCCGGTGGGAGCATTCCAGCAAAGGAGTGGCCAGCATCACAGCACCCAACAGGGGCAGTGGCAGAGTGGATGTCTGTAGCAGCATCTCCCCATGCGCTCACAAGTGAATGTGGCAGCACTTAGTGTAGTTTTCCCTTTTGTTATCCTAGGTGAGGAGGCATACTTCCTCTTCACTCTGTTTTGCCTTGATGAAAAGGTCAAATAAAAATACCTAGCTTGAAATGTGGAAAGTGGCATGTCAGCAGCTGAAAACCAAAACATTACCATGGCTTCAGCTTGCCAGAGTTCTCAAACATGTGGGTCTTAACCCTACCCCTAAGAGGAGTGCTCAAATGCATGGGTTTTCCTTTGCAGATTTTCACTCTGTTATGTTGCTATGTAGTGATAATAACGTATAAAAACTGTGTGGGAGAGAAGCTATTTGTGTAGGGAAATTTCCTTGTAATGGTTCAGCAGTCATTGTGGCTACTTGCCTTTCGCTTGATTCTGTTAGTTCAAATGTACTGAATGTTTGTTCTCTACTGAATTGTCAGACTGGTAAGTGGAGATGGAAGCACTCTGTGATTTCATTATAAAGGTTTATTTCTTGAGACTGAAAAGAATATACTGCTAATCAAGTTTTAATGAGTACAAGAGATGTGAGTACTTTAGGGTGACAATATTATTCTTAGCTTTTTCTTGTGTTCATAGACAGTGGATTATGTGATGACTTGGCCATAACCATGTAGTACATTTTCACTTCTTCCTTTTCAGAAATGCATGTGAAGGGTGGTGCTGTTTTCTTTGTTGGTTGATGTTCTAAGGTGAAATATTGGAGGAAAAATTGTTAATGTCCCGAGAGGTTATTCAAGACTTTATGATTTTACATACATTTTTAGAATAAAAAACTCAAACCAAAATAGCAAACAGAACTTTCTTTAAGTAAAACAATAGTAAATGTACTACAAAAATAGCTATGAAATTATTATAAAAGTAATAATTCTTAAAATAATCTAATTAATTTGTCATAGAAGTCTAGAAGCTAAATGGATGGTCTGGGATACATGAAGGGGAGGTAGTTATTTATAAGAATATAAGGTTGCATGCACACACACATCTTGTAGCAATTTTAAAACAGAACTAATTAATTTCTCTTACTTCATGAAATATGATCATGGAACTTGTTGCTGCAGGGTTTACAGAGGTGAAAATTCTAATTGGGTTTAGAAAGTGTAGTGGCTTTTCCCCTCCCCCTCTGCCGAGCAAGCT
>VXAV01010950.1:0-22168 GCA_013399715.1 Alectura lathami | reverse complement strand
TTTGTCCTCCCTTGCTGCATCCTGCCTGTTCCAGCTGTTGCGCCCGGTGTCCCCGTGCTCCATGTCCCTGCTGCTTCCTAGTTCCTGCTCCAGAAAGCCGCTCATGGCTTTGGGAAAACCACAAGAGACCGACTGGAAGAAACCTCAAGAAAATGAGTTGGTGTTGCCGTTAGAACCGTGGAGTATGCAGATGTGGAAGTGAGCATGGGAGGCAGTGGAGGGCTCATTTCCCATCTCTGCTCCCTGTGTGAGCCTCCAGGACAAGCAGTGATGGTCTTGTAGAGCGGAACACCGAGCTCTGCCATAGAATTGAGTTAGCCTCTCATTAACTCTAGTAGCAGAGGCCATTGCTTCGCAGCATAAATAGTCATTTGTAGTTGAAAGAACACTTAAATCCTAGCTCAGTGTGCTTTTCTTACATCCTGGAGAAAGGTCCTGGAGAAAGGTATGTTGAAAGGTTTGAAGAGGAGATTCCTTAAGCAGTTGGAAGAGATTACGTGTCATTCTGAATCGGCAATTACAAAGGAATTAATGAACAGTTGGTAGGGTGTTCCAGGAGTGCCTTCCACCTACTGTGCCCAAAGGACATGTGCCACTTTTCTTTGAAGAATATTAACAAGGTAAAACAGGCATAGCATCGTTAGAATTGAAGACAGGCAGTAGGGGCATGCTCTGGGAAGGCTGGGCTCTCAGTTCTGAGCTTGGCCAGCTGGCAGCATTCATGAGGTGCTCAAATCCCTGCCCTGTCTGTACCACTTCATCTGGAGCACCTGCTTCTTGCCCTCTGCTCTCCCACCAGATCCACATCTTTTATGCTGTGTCTTTGTGGTCGGTTACTGTGACAACAACTCCCAGGGCATAAACGCGATGTGCGTAAATCCCACAGCCTTTTTGGGCTGCCTCCTTAATTTTGGAGGTAAGCGGTGAAGGTGTGGCTGCCCATCTCCCTGCAAGCTGCTCTGCCTGCTCCAACCCTGCTGCCCTGATGCTGTCAGCTCATCAGTTATGTCTAAAGATAACCCCCTGCTGGGTTTGGTGATAGTGGGATCCTGGGTGGATGCGATGTGCCTGGGGCTGGGGAGGAAGCCTGGGAACGTACAGCCGGAGGCAGGGGCTGTTTTCGGCCAGTTTGGACAACACCCTACAACCTTTTTTACAAGGAGCCTTGCGGTAAGGCTTGTCAGGAGTGAGTGCTCTGGTTCATGTGAAGCTGCTTGCAGCTTTTGATGCTCAGGCTTGGGTAAAAGGAAGGAAATGAGCTAGCTGAAACTTCCCTTTTGGTGCCGCGCACAGGGATGCAGCTCGTTCAGCTGACAAACCTGGGAAAAAGATTGAGATCACAGACCCTTTCTGGGGAGGGTTTTCATGAGTAAGGCACTCATGACTGTGTTTTGACTTAAACACAATTCTTGCATCATTACACGTTATGCAAAACCTCTTCATTTTATTTCGAGATTCAGCTGTCCTAGCTTGTTCTAGCTGACTTTGCATAAGCAGATTTTTAAAATTAATAACCCATTAAATTGAGTGGGCAAACTGAAGTTTATGCAGCTGTTTGGCTGTCTGGGAAGCAGATTCAAGGACAAGGAATTGATCTGCAGGGCCTTTTTTTAAAGCTGTTCATCATAATTTAAAATAAAGAATGTGAAAACTAAACCTAATTTTTGTAAATCATGCTGCATCCAAATGCAATTAAATTTATATGCTTACTTATTATAGTGTTAATAACATAATGGTTTTTCTGCTTGGAGTTCCCATAACAGACCCGTTTTCTGCTGATGGCCATTGCACACCTGAGCTAAACAAAACACAGGAGTGTGGGGCAGGCTGGAGTTGTCTGCGGTGTCTCAGCACCAGTCAGGCGGCTCCTGCAGAATGGTTGCTCCTGACGTGTCGGGTTGGCCGGCCTGATGTTGCATCAGCGTTCCTACTGCTCAGAAGCTTCCCAGGAAGATCCATGTGCCAGCTTTGTGTCTCTAGGAGGAAGCTTCCCCAAGCTGTCTGCAGCGCTGCTCTTCAGGAAGGTCAGCCTGTGAGCAGGGCTGGTACTTTGTAGAATACAGATGCAAGAGTGGTTTTGCATTCTGTTTTCTTTTTTTGAGGTGGGGTTGGAAAGAGCTTTTCGGGCCAGCAAGTGAGCTGCATTCATTAGTCTTAAGGAGCAGGGTTTTCTTGATGCAACTTTCACCTACTTGCTTAATCTGCAGCTGCCTGGAGGAATGGAAAACGAGCCTAGCATACCTGAGGGCTTTTCTTGCAGAGTTCTCTGTTTAGTATGTGTCCTACCCACACAGAGATAAAGGTGAGCAGGAAAGCCCCTGGAGCAATGCATTTTTGTGCGGGTATGCAGCAGTTCCTGCCCAGGCGACTCAGGCGCTAGAGCCCAGCGGCACCGAAGGGGAATGTGGTGAATTGTCAGCTCTCCCCTCCCCAATAATGCTCACAAGCTGTCCGAAATGGGCTGGCTTTCAGAAGCATTGTGAGGTCTCTGGGGTGCTTGAGGCACAAAGGCAGTGCCGTGCTCCTGCTGGCACTTCTGGGGTGCACTCAGTGCTTCCTTCCTGCAGGCAGAGGCAAAAGCCCCCTGTAATTTTGTTTGTGGTGCCGGATGCATGGTTTGTTCCCACCGCAGCAAGCCTGTTCTTGGGGGCAGGGTGTCCTCAGCCTCGGCTCTGCTGGCTCTGCGAGCTCTGCCAGCAGGGCAGGCAAAGGCTTGCTCGCTGTGGGTAGCACGTGCGTGTGCGCGTTGTCTGTGGGGGCTGAGGTGTGCCATGAGTGCTCAGATCTGCAGTGTAATCCCTGGCATCCTAAAGAAAATTCCAGGCGTCAGATGCATCTGTTGGATAGCAGGCTGTTTAAGGTCGTTGTGCTGTCGTGCTCCCAGGTGCTCAGGCAATGGATTCCAGCAGCTCTGCCATCTCCCAGGCTGCCGAATGATGCTAATTCAGGAATCCCTGCAATGCATTTGGACTGCTGGAGGTAGTAGCTTGTGTTGACTGGGCTGGCTGAGCAAGTTTGTTCCACTCTTTCAATTGTAGTTCCTTTAGATTTATTAAGTAATTGTCCTTTCCATAGATGGAGAAGGTTAAAAATAGCAGTGCCCAAGGCAAGGCTATTGTGCTGGTGCTGACACGTCTGCTGGAAGCCAGGCACGCATTGTGTTTTAATAGGAGATGGTGCTCTCTGGTGCCTTCCTGACCCAGCGCTGAGGAGCTGCTGTTCCGAGCTGCTGTTCCGAGCTGGGAGGAGGCCACCTTTCGGGTCAACCGGGCTCCTGGTGTGCTGCCGTCCCTTGCACGGTGTGGTCATGGCAAGTGGTAGACTGAGCTCAGGGTTCCTGAATAATCGTTGCCTTTTGTGATGGAGAGGCCACCAACTGTAAAGGCAGTCATGGAAGACCCTGCAATAATATCCGATAGACCAGCTGCTGCTTGTTACAACTCCTCCTCTGCTAAAATCCATTTTTCCTTGTTTCATCACCCTGCAGGCAAGCTCAAGTGTATAAGGGAATAAAGTACAGGTAATGATGCAGAGGAAATAATGATGCTGATTAAATACACAGATGCTGGGAAATCACATCCTATGTCACAGTTCTGGAGACTCCCTAAGTTTAGGGGGAACTCTGCCCCTTCTTCCCCTCTCGTGCTAACGCTGTCGATCTTGAGCAGACTCTTTGTGAGCTCCCAGAGTCTCCCAGAGCTGTTGCTTGACTGGATGTGTTCCTAGGAAGTGGCAGCAATTTGGTTGCAGACCTTTCAACTTAGTCCCTCTTCCCAAAAAAATTAGCCTTGGAAGACTGAGATGAGGTTGTATTGCCTTGTGTCCATCCTAAAGTAGAACAAAATCAGGGGAGACTGAATCAAACCAGTGAGTTTCCATGATTCCCACTGCCCTACCCCCTGCCAAAGTGGTTGTAACCACTGTAAAAATTGAATTTTTCGGGACTGACTTTTTTATTTTTTTTCCCCAGTACCCCGAACTTTGCTGAGCTTGCCCCAAAGCCCAAACCAAAGGCAAGCTTTTCTGAAAAGCAGGGCCATTATTTGGTGGGATTCGTTAACCACTGAGCTGTGTCCCCAAATACAGGCTTAAACCACAGGCAGCCTCTCCTTGGCTGCTGGGATTGCGGAGACAGCTTCCAAATAGAAGCAGCATGTGAAGGGACGGAGAGAAGTTTCCTGAGCCTGCAGTCTGAAGCTGGCTTCAGCAGGCAGCTGTCGGTGTCTGCCTTTTGTCAGCGCTGAAACCTCGTGGTGACCACACAGGTTTTATTGTTCTGCCCCTGATGGTTGCAGCAGATACAGAGGCTTATCTCAAGCCTGCACTGCGCTTGCCAGGTATTATTCTGCATCCAGCTGTCTCTGGTACAGCTGTGAAAGTCATCTGTCACTCATGTGCAACCACAGTTCTGCGAGAAATTAGGACATGGGGCAACAGAAGGGAAATGTAAAAAGCTATATCTACATCTATCTATCTATATATATATGTATTTTAGATTTAGCTTGCTTAAAATGATCGAAAAAAGTCCAGTCTGGTGAATGTGTAGTTGTGGGAATGAGGGAGTTGATCTGCTGATGTTCAGGATTTTGCAATGTAGCGATCGTTCCATTCTTTCTTAGTTTACATTCCTCATCATTAGGATTCCTTCTATTTTCCTTACAGGATCAGCTGATTTTCAAGACCTAGTCCAGCAGGAGAGTGTGTATTTTGATAAGGAGCAGTTCATATTGCTTCCTTACCCAGACTTCGAACGATCCCAAAATCCAAGTTGCACGTTGTCAGGAAGATGCTCGTTTCCATGCGACTCAGCAGCACCTGGGTTCCACAGGTGGCTGCAGTAATATAAAGAGATCCTAAGAAGCGTATATACAAAAGACTTCATAAAAATAAGTAACTGGCTCAGTGTCACTGGCTGTGCTTTATGCCAAATGTGCTAAAGTTTTTCATTTTCTTGGCCACAGAGCAGTGCTGGAGCCCCATCCCGACCTCGCAAGGTGCGTAGCCAAAGTGTGCTTGTGTTTAGGTGGAGTGCAGACACTTGCTTTCTATCTTCAAAAGTTAATTGTAAGTGCTGGCAAATCATTGTAATATTTCTGGAGGCTAATGGAGACTAGATTTTTTTTTTTATTATTTTTTTGGTGAGAAAGCACTTTTACGCTCCAGGGCTTTTTTGGAGTTCAAGTGAGTAGCGTGCTTCTGTAAGCCTTTTTTTTTTTTTAAAGTTTCTATTTCTCCTTGTGGACATAACTCATGAAATGTTTACTGTCACAGGTCATGGTATTTCTGTGCTAAATCTGGGAATACAGCTGGCAGCTTGCTTATTATTTTCTGGGAACTTTCATGCCAGGTTGGTACAGAAAGCTTCAGCTACTTGGCTGTGGGGGGACAAAAGGGCCCTTAAAGGGTCTTAGTGTTTTTTTCCTTTTGTTCTTTTTTACATCTTTTTTTTTTTTTTTTTCCCCAGTATTTTTTTCATGGACTTTCACAGTAGTGGAAGAAATTGAGGCTTGAAGTGTTTGAGCTGTTGCAGCAAAGTGATTTACAGTTTCATGTTTGCATTGCCTCTTGTGCATGGGACTCCATTTCCTCTCTGCTTTTTTCTTTTTGTGTTTTTTTTTTTTTTTTTTTTTTCCTTCCCTGTATGACCGATCCGCTTCCTGCTTGCAGCTTTGCATCAGCTTGGGAATCTCTACACAACTTCTTTGCTTTTGGTGTGCAGTGGAGGTGCAACTGCGCTGGGTGTGGAACTGCAGAAAAAGATGAAAACCTGTCGGTTGGAGACAGCAAAGGTTTTCCTGTGTTTCTTCCAGCATTTTGCTTGTAATCACCCTGTGTGGTTAAGATAACAAAAGACTTCAGATTTATTTCCCTGCGGTATTACAGCCAGTAAAACATTTTATTTAAAACAAAAGGTGGATCCAGAGATGGGTGATCTCCACCTGGCTGCTAGTGCCAGGCATGTGTGCTCCAGCGCTGGGGCACCCCGTCAGGTGCCGTGGCTTCTCCTGCAAAAGCAGCGGCAGTACAGGTTGAGCTGCTCTTCGTGCCTTCCTCTTCTGCTTGCTGGTGATGCACGTGACCTGCCAGTTCTGTAGGTTGTTTTTTTTTTTTTCCCCAATTTCCTGCGTGTATCAAGTGGATGCCTCATGTAAGTTTGAGCAAAATAATGAGGTGGAATAGAAGTTAGAGTGCTGAAGAAGCTCACACACGTGGCCTGTGCCTGGACTTCCCTGCAGTGTTCTCCTCTGGCTCAGCCCCCGGGCTGGCTCCCTGTTGTCTGCAGTGCTGTGAGATGCGCTGGGCTGATGGGTACACCCGTTTCTGAGCTGAGCTCTGTGGGATGCCCTGCCTGCTGCCCTGCTGTGGGCCATGCTTCCGGCCTCAGGTGGAAGCCAGCGTGCTTTTTGAAGAGGGTTTCTTAAGCTCACATGCATTAAACTTTCCCGGTCTCTCCAGACAATTGGTGGCAAACCAGAAGGGTCACCTGGCTAGTCCTGTTGTTTTTCGGGACCAGGGTTTTCCTGTTTACACAGCCGGGCTTTCAGATGTTCATCCTGCTCCTTGTGAAGGAAGGGCTGTACATTGAGCTCCAGGGTTCTGGGATGTCCCTCTCCATGCAGTTTTTGATGTCTCCTCTTTTATAAAATGCATCTATTTGTAAGCATCAGGGGGAAAGCTCCTCCTCTGTCTGAGGAGCTTCCTCCTCTATTTTTCCTCCTCTATTTTTCCTCCTCGGCAACAGCCTGTTAGAGAAATGAAAATGGTATTTAGTTGCTTTTCCTATTTTTTCTTCTCCCTTATACCCTGAGTGCAGTGCAGCCCTTTGAAATGTGGCTGGGGATTGCCAGAAGGTGATGGTCAGTGGGATTCTGCTTGAGGCTTTGTACCTTGGAGGTGATTCAAATATTGCACAACTGTGCTGAATTACAAGCTGTGGTGGCAGCATGTAGTAATTGATAACCGAGGCAGTCCCTCCTGCTGTCTTAATGTGGTACAGCTGAAGGTTGCATGAGCAGAATGTAGGCAGTAGTCTAGAAACCGCTCCTTGAAGACAGTTGTCAGCTTTTATACCTTTATTTGAAGAAATGACCTACAGATCCATTGCCCGTCCCTCTAGAGGTAAGCTTAATGGCCTGGCAGGGAAGTAGGAGGTCACACTGCTGGGTGCATCGCTTGTGGTTCGGCAGAGGGACTGTGGCTCCGGAGTTTGTGTTGCAGCTGGTGCCAGGGATGCCTTTAGGACTGCCGGGTAGCTTGGCATTCTGATGGTGTCTAACCCTCTGCTGCGCTCGCTCGGTGTGTTGGTGAAGAGAGGGCAGCGATGTTGTGCTGGCACTGGGCATGGCAGGTGGCTCTCTCCTAGGAACGAGGTACCCTGGTTTTTGTTACGGGGACACTGCGTGAGCACTGCTCTGCTCGAGGGCTCGTGCCTGGAGGCACTGCCCCTGTGGAGGTCCTCAGCATTCATTTGTGCTATAGCTGTATATTCTTTAAATTAAAATTTATTTTTTTTCCACTGAAGATGATGTATGCAGTTTAATTTGCAGAACTGTTTGCTTCAAAACTAATTTTTGTCAGAAAGCAGAGGTACTTGGAGGCTCTCAGCTGGATGCTTCCTTTTTAACTAGCAAGAGAGCAAGCCAGAGTGCTCTTAACTATGTGAAGTTTTGCCAAAATACACGTTTTTACTTGAAGAAATGTATCACCAGGAACACTGCTGGCTTTCATGCTTTAGGAAGAGAAGTTGGTCTGGACACTAGCCTGATTTCCTTTTTTTTTTTTTTTTTTTGTGGATTGTGGAGACAGTTTAAGGCTATGAATCCAAAGGGAACTGGTAGGGAGATGCCAAGTTGTTTTTCTTGAGTGTGAAATATTTTGCATCTCTGCCCAGCCTGCTGATGGGGTGATGCCACTAATGTACTGGCTGGGCTGCTGCAGGCAAAGTGACGATCTCCAAGTCTGATAACTCCTTACAGCTTTGTTCCTGAAAAATGTCAGGGACATTTTGTTTCTGTCCCAGAAAAAGAGCAGAAACAAAAACCTTGGAGGTTGCTATGAAACAGGACCGTCTCCCGCTAACTCTGTTAATAACACATTTCAGCATGGTCCTCACTGAGCTCCCCTGCTCCTGCCTGGGGCCACGCGGTGTCACGTACCTTAGACATGTGTCTTGTGTGGTAGCAAAAGGTGTTCTTGGCTGGAGCGTTCACTGGAATGTGCCATGCTGAGTTCAGGGTGCTGCTTGGTGCATGTCCTGTGGCATTCATACAGAGCAGGGTTGTCTCCTACTTCTGGCTGGGGCAGGTGGAGGAAAATGTTTATGAAATGTATGAAATGTTTTAATCCCTCAAAAGCCTTTTTTTTTTTTTTTTTTTTTAAGAAAGACAGTTCTGCACATGACGCTGCTTTTTGCTCTGGCTTTCAGCTTCCTTCCCTAAGAAAAGGGTTTCTCAGTTCTCAGTAACTTTCCTACAGAAGAATTGATGCTGTTTGCATGCTGCCTGAAGGACCATGCACCAAAGGCATGCCCATGTCCGTTTCCTGCAAGTTCCTTGGTTATTCAGTGCTGCTCTTGCCTCTGCTATGCATGGTGCAGAATTTTTCTTGCTGCAGGTGCAGAATTTATCCAGGAGATGTGGAGCCAGGGTGGAGGACTGCAGCATCTGTTTTCATCTGTGCTGTTCAGCAATAGCCCTGTTCATTTTGGATAATTTGCGTAAAAAAAATTAGTCTTGGACAAATCTGCGCTATGAAGAAAAACAGCTCANGTCTTGGACAAATCTGCGCTATGAAGAAAAACAGCTCAAATGAGGACACTTCTCTGTCCATAAATAACTGGAGAAAAAAAAGGAAATGGAGGAGCTAAATCAGCAGCTCTCAACGGGCTCACCTGTTTTCTGTAGCGTCATGGTTGAAAACAGAGTTAAGGAAGTATGAGGAAGTATGCTGTTCCACAGCGTATACATCACGGCACCCTGCTATCCGGGAAAAGGAGGGGGGGCGAGGGGGAAAAGCCACGGTGCGCGGGGCTGTACGGCGCGGGCAGGCACGGTGGGGGCAGGTTCTGGCGCTCGGGGGTCTGGCTCTGGGCGGTCAGTCTGGTGCATGGGTGAGAACTTGCCTTTTTCTCTAAGTTAATTGTTCTACTCCAAATCTTGCATTCGAAGTTACTATTGTAGTAAAGTTAGTTATACTAGCTCTCGAGTTCTACCTTTTATTTTCCTCTCACTTTCCCTCCTCCCCCTGCTGATACTGGCCGCCGGCAGCCTCGACCTTGCTCTCCAGAGGGGGCGGGGAAAGTGAGCTGCTGTTGTGAGATACCGGGGGTTTAAACCACAACACCTCCCCGTCAGCCTTGTGCTCCAGGCCCTTCAGCAGCTTTGTTGCCCTTCCTTCCCCTGTTGGGAAGGGACCCGATGCTGCCGCCCCCGTGGGGTTAGGCCCGTTGTGGGGCCCTTGTGGCGGGGCTGGGCTGGAGGCGCAGTCCTGCGGATGGGCAGGGCAGGGGTGGAGCCAGCTGGGGTGCGGCACAAGGGGCCTCCCTGGCTGCCGTGCCCGGCCGCTGCTGCTGGCGGCTGCCCCCTCCCTCCTGGCTCACCACCTGTGCCCCACGCTTGAAGGCAAAGCAAGGGATGGAGGGGGTGTCTGCCCCCCTGCCTGGAGCAGGCTGGAAAGGGGACAGCACCAGGCATCTCCCGCTGTGCACGCCTCATACACCGCTCCTGCCTCTGCCTCGACTTCACGCCCAGCGCCGACCACGTGCGCCTCGCTCACCTTGTGCTTGGGGCTCACAGCTGCTCTTCCCTCCCGTGCTGACGCTTGCCCCACAGGCCCAGGACCTGCAGCCACAGCAGGAGGTGAAGGTCCGGTGTCTGCCTGCCCATATGGGGCACCAGACGTGCTCACTGGGATGTCCTCTGCCTCTGCTGAAACGTCTTCTTCGGATGAGTCTTCCGACTCCTCCTCCACCGTCTCCTGACTAACATCACTGCTAGTGGGGTAAGGACAGCAGGGCACGAGCGTGTTCCCAGCCCTCCCCGCAGCTGCCGGGGCAGCCAGCATGCCCTGAGCCCTGCTGGCAGAACTGCCGTCGTCTTCTGCTGCCTGGGGCCCTTGTGGCCTGGGCACCCTCACGCTGCTTGGCCACAACAAGTTCCGCCTGGGCAAGCTCTCATGCTCGCTCTCCTCGGAAGGAACCTTCCGGATTCCTGGGACGAGAGCTTCTATAGATCTGCCAGTCGATATCTGTGAGGCCTGGCAGTCTCGGTGCTTTTCCCGGAACTTGTCTGGAAGAGTCAGGTGTGGCTGCAGCTGCTGCTTCTTTCTCCTCCCTCGCACGCTGAGGGGAGGAGTGGAGCTGCGTTGGCCTCCTCTGGAGGGTGTGCAGCCTTGGCAGAAGCCGGGCTTTTCACACCTTCAGGCGCTGAGGCTCAAGATGGCCTCCAGGCCCAGGACCCGCGGCGGCAGGAGAAGCTGAAGTGCCGGCGTCTGCCTCACCGGACAGGGCAAGAGACTCTCTGCAGGTCACCAGCTGCCTGTGCTGCAGCGTCTCTGTCTGCGGTCTCTTGCAACCCTGTCTGCACTCTAGCATCCCTGGTTTTGGAACCACCAGAAGCAGCCCTCGCTTTCCAGATGCGCATGCCCTGAGCCATGCCGGCAGCCTGGGCACCGTCGTCTGCTGCCCAGGCTTTTTGCAGCTGTGTCACCTTCACGCTGCTTGGATGGGACGGCGAGGGAGAAGATGACTTTGCATCTTCCAGTACTGACACGGGAAGATGCTCCTCGTCCCTCGCTTTCCCAGGACCTGCAGCCAGCGGAGAAGCTGCTGGCTCAGCATCTGTTGGCCCTGACGGGGCAAGAGATGCGCTCTGCGTGCTGCCAGCTGTCTCTTCTGCAGCATGTGTGGTTGTGTTCCAGGGCGAGCCAGGCACCTTCTGGGGGCTGCGTTTGGTTCCTGCTGAAGGCTCGGGGGCCTAAAGCTAAGCCACACAGTGTGTGGCTTTACATTCAAAGTTACTATTGTAGTAAAGTTAGTTATATTAACTCTTGAGTTCTACCTTTTATTTTCCTCTGTTTCCCTCCTCTCCCCGCTGATACTGGCCGCCGGCAGCCTCGAGCTTGCCCTCCAGAGGGGGAGGGGAAAGCGAGCTACTGTTGTGAGACACCGAGGGAATAAACCACAACATGTAGCTGGCAGTGGGGGAACATCTCACTGGACGGTTGTGCAAAGAGCACGTCTGGTAGGATAGAGGGATGTCTTCTTGCCCCTCCTGTTCCTCCTGGTGGGAAGTGCTTGCACTTAAGGTCTGTAGACCCAATGCTTCCCTGCATCTAGGATTTCATGATTTGCAGAACTTCATACTTTCAGTTGATGAAATTATAAAGCCCCATTAAGAAATAAGTGTTCTTCTGTTCAGGTGGTTGGCAGTTCTGTTGCTTGAAATTAAAATGAGGTAGGTAGGAAAAAAATCTCAAATTCCCTCTTAAGACAATTGTGAAGCCCTTTCGCCATTGTATTTTACCAGGATTAGTTTTCACTACTGTCAGTTACAAGCTGATCTCTGAATTTTTGTGTTTTCTCCTGTTTTATAAAGCAGAAACTGCAACAGAAATGTATCTCAGGAGTAGTCTGGAGGGCTTAGGAGTGTGTTCCAAGTGCCTGTGGGGTTTGGAATAAATTGGTGTGTTCTTTTTTGTCTTGCTTTCTAGTGATCTGATAGCTACAGGTTTTGGTTATGGTCGGTCTGAAGACTACTAGATTTATCTGTTTTAATCTTTCATGGTTCAGGATGTCAGGATACTGAAAGCTAAGACCGCATCCATCATGCAACTAACGTTCCTGTAGCTGGAGTTGTGAATGAGCTTTTTTAAGGGAATGAACGTGTGCTTCAGGAGCACTCAGACATCCTGTTAATTTTTACCATTTAACAAGAAGTGAGGCTTCAACACAGTGCATCCCAAGCATGTCTGTGTTTTGCCACTTCGCTTCAGTTCGGGTGGCAGCTGCTTCCACACCACTGAGTCTACTAAGTTTGATGCTACAGGTGAGCCACAGCGATTGCAGATGGCACTGACTTCACCAGTATGGTGAATGTATCGCTGCTGCCCTTCTGATGTTCAGAGGGGATGTCTTGTGCTCCAGTTTGTGCCAATGCCTCTTGTCCCGGCACTGGGCACCACTGAGCATAGCCTGGCTCCATCCAGGTAGCTGGATGCTTATGCCTTTTTTTCTTTAACATTTGCAGGCCATATAAGCTGTTATTTCGGTGTGTGAAGATCAGGGTGATGGCAGAAGACATCTCTCCTCCTTGCTTTGCTGAAGCTTGGTCCAAAGAATTCATCCGAGCTGGAAGGGTGGGCAGGGGTGTCAGGAGGAACAGATGGTTCTTATTTCCAACTTTATAGCGTTTTCTCCCCTTCCCCCAGTCCCCACTGTCAGATGAAATGATTTCTTTTACTGATTCCAGCCACTTCTGTAAACAGAGTGTGTAAATATATATAAACAAATGCCTTGCTTTGAACATGTGAGAGCAGCAGTTCACAAAGCTTGCTTCTGCCTCTGGGCAGAGGAGCAGTGGGATGAGGAGCTTGGGCAGGGGTCACATTTTATCTTTGCTGGAGTAAACCTCTTCCTGGTCCCAAGGGCAAGGTGACCCCAGCAGTCACAGCATTATCTGGGGCACTTAAAGCCCAGCTGTTTCTTTTTGGCCTGAACTGGGAACAAAATCCACTGCTGCTTTTTCCCCAGCTACTTCGTGGTGGCTGATGTATTGTGTTCTTTTTTTTTTTTTTTTTCCCTTTTTTCTCCACTGTAGATTCAAGGCACCCATGGGCTGTTGTGTTGGGTAGGGATGAACCCTGGTCATGGTTTCATCTGTGTTCTTGGATCCATGCAACGGGCATTGTTTAAGGTGCATTCCTGACATCAAAAAAGTGCAGCCAGTTTTCATCAGAGCTTAGCAGCGGGATTTCTCAAGAACCTCTACTGGCATCTGTGGTTTCTAATCTCTTTAGAATGTGAAGAGGTAATATTTGCAGATGGCAGCTACTGAAGGCAGCGCTAATGAAGCTGGTTAGGAGGTTTCGGCGGCGTTTCAAAAGGCTGCAGCAGGGTTGGGCTGTTCAGGAGCATGGCAGCAGGTAAAATGCTCCGTGGATGCGTCCATGGATGCGTGGAGTGGTGTGCTCTGAGGAGGGATGTTTGACCTACTCACCTGTGTTGATCTGAATCAACTCCTAGTCACTTGGTGGGAGACAGCCGCATGTTATCGGGGTTATTGGGTGTCTGTCCACTGGCAGGGGTTGATTGCGTCTCAGTTTACAAAATGGAAGATATAACAAAATGGCCTCTTCTCCCCACCACCCCTTGCAGAATGCTTGCAGGCTCATCTCCCTCCTCCTGTGCAAGGTGTGATGCTGCTGTGAGGGCTCTTCTCAGGGTAGCCTTCCCATCTGGGGTTCTCTTCTGTCCTGTTTGGGGAGGAGTGGAGGTGGAGATGTCTAGAGTGGCTAGGCTGACAAACTGTTGTCCATCGAAGCAGCTGTCCCTTCATTATTAAGGGCAAGGACAGAAATTTCTCTGCCCGTTCTGCCACAAATCTTTGCAGTATGGAAGCCTCAAGGACCTGCAAGCTGGAGGAAGAGAGAAGCAGCAGGTGCTTCTTCTGGGCAGGAGAGGGATGGGGCGTGTGGTTGGCGCTGGCATCTGTCTCGTTTAAACCCCAGGTACTCTCTTCTGAAGCACAGGTGATGCAGCTGAGGTTGATTGCAGTTCACAGCTGGGCTGGGAACTGTTCCTGTGCTGCCAGGATGGTTCCTGGAGCCTTCTGCTCGAGGCTTGTGGCCGCCTGGCTGACCGCTGCCTGGGGGCGGAGGAGCTGGACTCAGTTTGCGTGCTGTTCGCAACCTGTGGCCCAATGGGGCTGCGGTGGGAGGGAGGAGAGGCTCCTCTGCAGCTGCAAGTTGAGGGATAAACAGGAGGAAAAACAAAAATGTCAGTACAGCGTGTGCTCGGTGGGGCTGTCCAGACGCTGAGCGGTGGAAGCAGAGCAGATGTGGTGTATCTGGGGTGAGCGGTGCTGGCAGCTCTCTTCATGGAGCATCGTCCCCAGCTGGACGCAGGATACCACGTGCTTCCTCCTTGAGGCTTCACTGTACACCTGAGTTGTTTTAATTTCTTCCTTTCTTAACACGTCCCTGTTGGGTGAGGTATGACACTGGCTGTCCTGAGCAATGGCTGTGGTTTATTTGAACAGTTTATTTACATATAACCAAAAAAACCCCCAACACAGCCTCCCCAGAGCTGTGCAGGAACTGGTGTAAGATGATCACCTGTCCTCCAGTCTAGTAGTGCCAGAGGGCTTCAGATTTACTAAAAGTATTAACACTTGTGTCTTTTTTTTTCTCATTATTTGGGTTGTTACTTAAGTTGAAAATGTCCACAGGCGTGCAGCTTGTGAAGGGGTGGGGGGGAAAGAGATGGAAACATGTTATAAAGGGTGTGCTGCTGTCCTGTTCTTGAAAGCAGACTTGGATTTCAATTTTAGCTTTGCATTGAGCGATGTATCCATGTCATCTTCAGCAGCATAACCATGGACCCGCTGCTGAAGATGATGACATGCATGCAAAAATCACTAAGGGAAGAGGGATTCCTTGAAAAGCCTTTTGATGCCTTGACTTCAGCTGGGATATTTCCAGATTTTTAAATTTATTTTACAGTTCAGAACGACAAGTAGATGAGATCAAGGGTTGAATCAGCTCTTTGCCTACAGGTTCCTCACCAAGCTTTCATTAGTTCATTATTTTCTTTTATATAGGTTTGAAGGTTCCTTTTCTTGTTCTGAATGCTGTTTTGTTTGAGCACAATGTCAAGATTCCCAGTTAATGGTGGCTGTTAGGATGGAGAGATTATCCCAGAGCACCTCATTGTTCCGCTGGGAAGTGGGAGCTGGGGGAATTAGCTCCTTCTCAAGGGATTTAAAGGGGTGTGGGAAAAGGGAGAGCTGTGTTTCCTGTGAGCTGGCAGTGAGTGTCCATGCAGGCGTGGGGTGTAACCTCCAACATCTCACAACCAGGAGTTAATGGTGGGTTTTTTTTTTTTTGTGCTTATTTAAATCTCCTGATGGGACTGTTGTATACAAATAGAACTGGCACAGCTTCAATGTTTGTTTGCTATAGAGATACAAATATTTGGGGAAACTTGCTTAGCAAACACATGAGTATATCCCTATTTTTTCAGCTCTAAAAACATGTTTGTGTCAGAGGAACCTTGATATATTTGAGGGAACAGGTGACCCCTGGAAAGAATTGATTAAAAGAAAAATCTGTGTTGCAATGTAATGTATGAATGCAATTAAACAGCACAATGATTTTCTTCTTCTGCATCTTCATGCCCACAGCATTACTGCCTGGAGCTCGTCTTATTTCCGAAGCCTACTGGCATGTCCATGAAAGGGCTGGGAACAGCCTGGCTTTGTTTTCCCATGAGTTGGGGGGAAATAGATCTCTCTTCAGCCAGTGAGTCTGGGGGAGGATATGGTCGTGCCAGGCAATGCGGTTTAAATCTGCAGGCCATTTCCATTTGGTCACTTGGTTAATGGAGCATTGCATAGTTTGTGTACTTAGTGTTCTGGGAGATTGAAATGCCCTTAAAAAGCAAGGCTGTCCAACAGCCCTGTCTTTCTGCAGTATAAATTAAAAGGTGGAGTAACCAGACCTGGCTAGGTGATCAACCGAGTGTTGCTGGAGGAAATGAGGCAGCGTCTGATCAGTGCACTGATTTCATTCTGTGCTCAGGTCTGCAGCAGTAACTTCTGGCTGGGTTAAAACTACTTGGCATGCACACATTTTTATCTGAGCTCTTCCAAATTTTGTATTTTGTTGCTGATCACACTCACATAACTTCAGCACTTAGGGGTATAAATAGAGGAAGACCGAGAGGAGGAGGGAATTGCGGCTGAAGCAAGAGGTGGGAGTTGAAATGTGAATGCATCCTAAAACTTCCTAAAGGTCTTTTTTTTTTTCCTCTTAGATCTTTTCCAGAGTAACTTCTGCCTAATGCAGAAGTACTTTACCAGCGTAAATACGGCACGTTACGATACAGGGCACGCTGCTGCCTTATTCTCAGCAAAATCAGCTGTTTCAGGAAAATAGCCCCCATCCTCCCCCCTGCTGTCAGCACTGTCAGTTTTTTTTTTGTCCAGATTTGTACCTTCTTCCCACTGTTTCAGAAATCAAGATACACATGGATTTCCTTATACACTTGTTAAATAATAGTAAAAAAAATGCATTGCTAGTTTTTTAACTAACTGAAAAATTAACTTTTTACTGCTGTGCTTTGCTTTGCAAAGAACAATTGAGTTGAAAAGCTCAAAAAACTTCTTGCAGAAGTAGCCCAGGTTGATCTGGAAGTGATTACACTGTTGTTAGTATTGATTCAAGTCTTTCCTGTTGTCATCTGTGTAAAATCTGGTCTATCTAATCATGGGCTGATGGCTTTATAGCAGACCTTCTCTCTGCCTTTGTTTCTGTGAGTAGACCTGAAATTAAGCTGTGCATGCGCTTGAACACTTCTTCTTAAGTGAAGAAAATTCAGCATGTCTCTGAGTGAGCATGCTGCTAGTGGAGATGTTGAATGAGCTTAGAAGTACCTTATCTGTCTTTAAAGGAAATAAAATATGTATTTCATAAAAGAGATTTTTCTGATTAAATTTGTGTTGTTGCATTCATGTATATAATCTACAGCAAAACGTAGGGCTGTTAGACCTCGACGAAAGGAAATCTGCATGTGAACCCAACTTGTCCACGTGTTTGAAGTTTTTTGAGTTTTGTTCTCTTTTTGGAGTAAAAACTGGCAATGGAACCATTTACCAAAACCACCCGCCAAGTCTTGGGAGCGGTGAGACATCCAGGACGGTCGTCACCATCCCTGTGCTCACCCAGCAGGACACCTTTCCATCTTTATGCTCGCCGTGTGTGGCAGAGCTTTGTCACGGTGTCACAGGAGGCTCATGGGGATCTCCAGTGACTCAGGAAGCCGTAGCTGTTAGTTTATGCCCTGCAAACAGGGGGGCCGCTGTGTTTCTGGTGCTGGAATGCATCTTCCTGTGGAAGTACAGCTCACCCGAGAATTTGGTCTGTGCCCTGTCATGCCCCACATAGTTTCTGAACCCTTTGCACTTATTCTGCGTGGTTGGGTAGGAGGAGGAAGCTCTCCACAGCAGTGACAGTTCTTGAGAGCATTGTGGAAAAGGCCAACCACAGAGGGAACTGGGATTTGAATGTGCATTGCCTCCTCTTTGGCTTCTGCAGTCAAATGTGGCTCCTGAGATACCCCTGCAAAGGAGATCAGAAGGTGCAAGGCTGCCCTTCCGTGCCTCGAGGGGCTGGCATGTAGGAAGCCATATGTTGTCAATTCCTCAGCTCGTGGGGCTGCTGCTGTGTCGCCCTCCCTGCCCTAGCAATATTGGGAATTGTGCAGGACTCTGGGTGAAGCAGCTTTAAATGTCTCGTTTCTCCTGAGAAGGTGCTGACAGCTGTCAGTTGTCCTACTGCCCTCGTGTTTGTCTGCTGCTCTGCGTAACCCAACACTGTGCGTTTAAGGCTGGAGATGAAGTCCTTGGAAAGCTGTTAGCCTCTAGCAACTCTTACTTGCAGGCTGAAAACACTGGAGTAAGGTTTTTCACTTTCATTCATTTCATTTGTAAATTTTGTTTGTAAAGGAGAGACTGCATGATGTGCTTTGTGCTGCAGAAAGACAGCTGATGTGTGCTGCTGCTGAAGGCTTAAATTTAATGGACTTAATTTTTTTTGTCTATTAATTGCTTTGCAGGTGTGTATTGATGTGTTCTTTTAATATCAGAAGTTTAATGGGAAATTGTATGCTTATAAAAAAAATAATTATCTGATCAGGCCGTCGAAGAAGCAAACTTCCTGAGTTCGTGTGATTTGGTATCTTCGGGGGTTTTTTCCGTTTCTGTTGCACTAAGTTACACAGACCCATCCTGAAGTGATAAATGAGTTGGTTGCTTAGCTGGGGAAGGGGGGTGCTGACAGTATTTAAGAGGGTAGAGGCAGGAAGTTCATCTTCCCAGTGGTGTCGAGCAGATTAAATTGTTCTATTTTCCAACCGAAGTAGCGTTGGTTTTCTGTGAGCCACCCGTGCTTTTTCCAAATTTTGATCTTTTTAGACACCCTGATACTTCTAGTAATGGTGAAATCTGAAGATTAACATTTGGGGTTGTGTGGTGGTGGTTTCCCTTGACCTCTGGGTGGTTTCCCAGGACCTATCTGGGTCACAAGCAGACATGGTTGTACTATGGGGTCTTAACAGTCAGCCTCTGGAGAAGCACAGCCCTCCTTGCTGTCAGGTGGCGGCAGGCTGAAGAGCGTGGTGCTCAGCGGCTCTGTTGGGGTGTGTGTAGGCTGGAGGACCAACAGACGGGTTGGGTGGGGTTGGGTTTGGCCATCCCTGAAGGTGATGGTGAAGGCTGACAGTGCTGTGTTCTGTGGGACTTGACTTTACAAAGGCACCAGCTTTACAGGTGGGTTGCAGTGATGGTTTCTTCTCCTTGCCCCTCAAAATACTGTCCAAAGAGTCAGTGTACATACTGAGGGCCCCAGGAGCTGAGGGAGGAAGAATTACCTCAACCTCTACTTTGTGGGCTGCCCCTGAAGGTCTACAGATGATTGAATGTTAATGTGTGGCAGTTCATGTTCCTGGTCGAGTTAGGAGAGTTATCATCTTGCAACTTCCAAACAATTAATTTTTTTAAAGGAACTAATTATTTAATGTTTTTACAGGCACGTTACAGCTCTGCACGCTGCCTTAGCAGTACTAATCAGAAAATGAATTTTTAATAGTCTCTCTTCCTGAGAAAAATATCTTCTGGTAGAGTTTATTTAGGCTTCACGGCAGTGTAGCATGCCTGAAAGAATACTCATGGTTTGGCATTCAGTGCAAGTGATTAAACTGATTTTCTGCGCAATCACCTCTTTTAGGCAGCGCTGTTACCTAAGGAAATCTTGAGCTATTCCTATGCAGCCGAAAATCCCGTGTGTGACTGGGGAGGACGTGGGGCGGTGTCACAAGTGTGTCCCCTCCACACGCCGCTTTGGGACGGGCTTGGCTGCGTGCAGGGTGCTGCTCGGGCATTTTCCGTGAGGCTGCTCACAGGGCTCTTCTGCGGCAAGCTCTGAGCAGTAATCCAGGGGCTGAAGAAGCTCATTCAGTGGAGTGGGTGGGTTTTCTGTTGCCTTGTCTGGACTTTGTTCTCCAAGTGTTGCTGCAGCTGTTCCCAATCCACACTTTTTGGCTTAAAGGCAGCTCTGACTTCTTGAGCACCATGACCCCTGACCATCTGGGAATAAAATGTGTTTCTTTGCAGAGCTTCCACCAGCCTGCTCAGGCTGTTCTTCCCAATGTAACTGCCCTGCTGCTCTGCTCCTAACGAGGTCAATTAATTAGGGAATTATTAGGCTTCACTTGCATTCCCACCACCTGTGACGAGTCACTAGCTTTAGCTTTACACCAAGTGGTTGCAGAGCCGGGGGACCGACTTTTTACATGGGTGGACAATGGTAGGACACGGGGGAATGGGCTAAAACTGAGAGAGGGGAGGTTTAGGTTGGGCATCAGGAAGAAATTCTTCCCTGAGAGAGTGGTGAGGCGCTGGCACAGGCTGCCCAGAGAAGCTGTGGCTGCCCCATCCCTGGCTGTGTTGAAGGCCAGGCTGGATGGGTTCCTGGGCAGTTTGATGTAGTGAGCTGGTGGCTGGCAGCCCTGTCCACGGCAGGGGGTTGGAACCAGATGATCTCTGAGGTCCCTTCCACCCCAAGCCATTCTATGATTCTATGAACATTTAATGCTTTGTTTCCAGTTGGGCTGTTCTAGGAAAAATAGTTTGCAGGAAACTTGTTTGACGTTACGCTGTCACTGCGATGTCCCAGGAGGTGCTCAGTCTGCTTCCAACAGCTGTGTCAGTAGCTTCTTTCAACTTTGTGAACCTAGGTTTGGTGTGGAAATCTCATGTTTTTTTTGGAGCCTGACATAAAGCAGATTTGGCTTCGGTCTAGTCTGTCCTTGCATTAAACCAAGGACTTCAAATCTTGCAGCTGGCAGTACCGAGAAGCCTGGGGTTAGTTCTCTTTGAAGCGTCAGTAGAGAGCATCCAGTTGCGTTTTTGTCAGTGGTGTTCCGAAGTCATCCTGTCGAGTTGTTTCTGTGGGAAAGCACCATGCTAAGCCATGTTTCTTTCTCAAGTATGCTTTTTGTTTTTTGCTAAATTCTCTTTCCTTAGGAACTGTCACTGCACCTAGTGCTTGTCCATCGTGTGTCTCCAGAAAGAACAGATGGACGTGAACTTGCGTGACTGTTTTTACTGCGCCCTTGTAACGTCCATAGGGTTTTCAGTTTGTGCATTTTATTCTCCAGATGCAGAGCTGAAGGCACACGCTAGCTGTTGCTGTGAGCCGAATTCCCTCTCTTCTTCGAAAAAATTTTGGAAGAAGCTTCGTTTCTGACTTTCCAAAACATATTTGAAACATAACTCAGTGGCAGGCTTTGTTTTGGAAATGGCCTCGCTCCAGCAATGGCTTTGCCAAGGCTGTTTATCCCAATTCCTTCCTCAGCTTAATAGGCTGAGAAAGTAAAACTGCTGTGTGGGTGGCTGGCTGAAAATGGTCATTATGGATATTGCTGCAATTTGTTTCATAAATAGTGGTACGTAGGCCTGTAATTGACATAAAATGTGTTAAAGGATAGTGCGAAGGTGTGTGAGCTGCTGCTTAGGACCCACAGCAGGGCTCGGTCACGGGGGACAGATGAGGTGGTGGAAAAGGCCGAGATTTCCCAGTGGCAGAGAGGCAGAAGGCTGGAAACTCTGTAACACGTTTGTGATGTGATTCAGATGTGCTGGAAGCCGGTTTTCTGAAGTGGTTATTGGAGAACCCGGAGCTTCCTAAATCGCAGAGAAAAGAAGGCTGTTCTGTCTGCGCTGCGCCAGGTGATGGATGTGAACAGCAACAGTGTTAGTTCCAAATAGCTGCAGCGTTAATTATGGTCAGAGTCTGAAAAATCCTTGGCTGGTGGGGGGGGGGGGAAGGGCAGGGGTGGTGGGAGGGGTTGAAACCATCCAAATTCCAGAGAATTCAGCGTTTTGGGATGAGAAAATGCTCGGCCTCCCGCTGGCTGTGAAGACAGCAGTGTGCTAGCAGGTCTGGATGCTGGCCTTGCTCCTAAATAGACACTGCTGAGTTTTCTGCTCTTGTGCCGTCATATAACTTAATTTGTTCTTAATTAGGCTCAGCAGTGCCAGTTATGCGCTTGATATCTGATTCGGACAGGAGCCGAGCCAGGCCTTAGAGCTGCGGTGGGCTCTGAGCACGCGAGGAGGATGAGGGTGAGTGGGGAAGAGGCTGCCTCAGTGGGCGAGGGGAGAGAGGCCTTTAAACGTTGTTAAATAAACTTGGTGGGCTGAGAGGCATAAAAGTGAAGGGCTGAGCTGCTGGCCTTGGTGCAGAGACAGGAGTGCTGGAGAGGAAGCGGGGGGAGGGCTGTCTGGCATCACACGTACACCTAAGCCAAAGTCACCTCTGTGCTGCCTTTGGCCAGGGCGCTTTATGCTTGCTGCTTGGGATTGCCAGATCTACCTGTCCTTTAAATATATGCTTTGGCAGTTCTCACCAGATCGCCTGATGTTTCAATTTACTGTTTGCAAGGTAAACAGCAATATAGTCCAATAATCTTGTTTTCTTATTACAAGAATATACGTGTTTGCCAGTTGGCCAAATACCATGTTTAAAGAAGCTGCAGCTTCATTTTTTGGCTATCTAAACTTATGCTTGGAAGCAAGGAACTAATCCTCACTTCAGTTACCAACCCTCAGGCGCAGCACCAGGTGCAGGGTGGGCTCCTTGTGGATGTTCTAGTCGGACAGAGTGCGCCCATCTTCTAGCTGCTTGCCAGCAAAGGTCAGCCACTGCTGGTCGGGAGGAGTGCCTTCCTTGTCCTGGGTCTTGGCCTTCAGGTTCTCAATGCCATCACTCAGCTCAGCCTCGAGAGTGGTGGTCTTACCAGTGAGGGTCTTCACAAAGATCTGCATGTTTCCCATGGGGCTTGCAGGCCAAACCCAGACAACAACTGCTTGATGACAAAGGTGGCTCCAACTGG
>VXAV01010949.1:5965-20402 GCA_013399715.1 Alectura lathami | reverse complement strand
TCATCCCATCGAGAGAGGGGAAGTGAGAAAAAAGCTGTTTGATACTTAGCTGCTTGCTTGGTTAAACCACAGCAGTAGTCTGATCAAGAGTACATTTCTGAAATTCAGTTGAAAATCATTACATAAACTAATAGAATATCTTGTTTCTAATAGGGATCAGCTGATGTAGATCACAGTCTTTATTGACATGACATCCAATACATAGTGGCAAGATGTTAACAAGGGATATAGACATTTTAGATGTAGGTAAAGATCAATCTAAAGTAGTCTGTAAGGTTTGAACTCATAAATTTGTATTTTGTGATCCATGTGATTTTCTGGAAGTAGGAAGTATACCAAGATGTTTTGACTTCCTAGGTAAGATATCAATATGTTACATTTCCTGATCTCTTCAAATATATATGTCCTGACCTATTCTGAAGCAAGGAACTGATCTTTCACAAACACTTGTATACATCTGTATTTTGTCATATCTACCAGCTGCTCAGAAGGGAAACAGAGTGGATGCTTCTCTTAGACCCTCTTGACTATTTCCCTAAAAATGCCACAAAATTATTTCCTCCATCTTTTTAATTTTATCTGGTTTGATTTTTTCACAACCATTGTTCCTTAATACGGTAATTTGGAAGCAACATGTTTCATACTTACATTTCAAGCACCCACCTCCTACTAAGTGTTGTTTAGAATGTAATTTGAACATCTTTTAATGTAATAAAACCTATCTGGACACAAATACACATGTAGAAGCTTCAACATAATTCATTAAAAAAAAAATCCTCTTTGAAAAAGTGTTGATATCACAAGGTTTGATACATTTGGTACCACAATATTTGCATAAAAAATTAACTCGTAATATTTGCCATGTAAAATATGAAAATCTGGACAGGTAATGCTGTTAAAAATTGAAGAAAATTTAACTTTAAAATAGTACAAATATATTTATGTATTGGATCTGTAACCAGCATAAATTTAGCTTTAATAAACCATACAAGATTAATCACCTGGGTAAATAACACAGGGAGTTCCTGTTTCCAACATGACTACAGGGGGAACAAATACACCTAATTCAGACAAATTTTCGCTGATTATAGGAAGATCAATTATATCTCATTCTTTGTTTTCACATCTGGGGCCTATCAGTTGGCTTGTGCATTTCTAAGAAACAACAATGCATTTGTGTTAAATCCGTTATTATATTTGTAGTTAATCTCTGAGATTTATACATTTCTAGATAGAAATAAATTCTGATAATGCAAAATCTGAATTTTATGAGGCTTTTCTATGGCAATATAATGTTTTATAAGGATTTGTGTAGTCTAATGAAATTTCCTTGTAAAGTTTTGGATTTCTGTACAGCAGATCTAGCACCAGTCCCAAATTGTCTATTCAGTTTCAGGCCAGTGCATAGTGAGATGAAGAATTATGTGAACAAATTTAGAGAGATTACAGGGATATTGGTCAGAAAGATGGAGTATGAATTGGAGTACTCAGTACAATTTTGAGAATATGAATACAATCGGCACTCTCTACTGGGTGAAAAGACATGATGCAGTACCTTCAAAGCAGTATTTTGAAAGAATTAGGTGAACAATGAAGAGAAGCACTTGAACCTTAGCTGATGTATCAGCCAGAGCTTTAAGGTGGATGAGCTTAGATATTTCCTTCTACTAAGCTTTTTAACAGTCATAAACTTAACAGAAATTACAAAATATGTTGAAGTTATATTTAAATGACTGAAATTGTGGTGACTAAGGAAGAAAACAAACAAAAAAATATAGATCAGAAAGAGCTATTGCCCTGCTTATTGTGTTTCAGTAAGCAGGTCTCTGACTTCAGAGTTGCTTGCAGTTAACTCATTGCAAACTGCAATTCTTAATTCTAGGAGGATTCTTTCTGTTACTTCTGACACTTTCTGTTTCCTGGTCCTATCTTTTGAGCTTCAGTTTTACAGCTATTCCTGCTGGGACTCTTCATTGGTACTGCTGTATCCTGCAATGAAGCCTACTTTTCCTCAGCAGGTTCAGTAACTCACCAGGAAAAGAGTCTCCTGTCCTCCTGAAAGTACACATTACTCACTCACTCTTAAAGTGAAATAGCATACTATAGAGAAAACATGTAAAACATACACTGTCTTTCAAATAAGCTCATGTGAAACTTTCACGAGACAGAACAGATACTTTTGCATTGATTCTTTTTTTCTTTTTTTTTTTTTTCCAGATTTATAAACCAGCAACAAAGAGATGTTCTCTGTTTCATGGTTTTGTTGTTTTGTTTTATTTTATATTTTAAAAATTAAGTACTACTCCAAAAGAGATATTCTGTTTAACAGAGACACTTCAAACTTGAATTTACCTTTCAAAATATACAAGATGTCATTGTTACCAACTGTCTAATTTTCTCTAGTATCATGTATAGAATGTATTTATCTGAATCTTTTAAAATATTGTCAAGAGCCCAGATTTACAAGGTCGTTTTCACATTACATAATTAGGACACAGATTGGTTTGCATTTCCGTAGAGAGCTAAGAAATACAGCATTATCACAGAGAGCTAAGAAAATAATACTAAAGTGTATTCTTTATTTTAGCAGTGATTCAAGAGCAGTAAAATTAGTAATAATTACAAATAAAAGATCTTTGTGTTGGCTAAAGCAAGAACAGTGAGTAGAAAGCTAGCTTCATGATAACTACTCTCAAAATAAATGGATGCTTGATCAAATAACACTATTGACAAGGAAGACCAATAAAACCATATAAATGTAAAAATTAATCATATTTATGATAATCTATCCAAAAGTTTTGTACAGTCTTTTAGCAAATTTTAGTACAGTTATAAATTCACATTCTTTAAACATAGTGATTTGTTGAAAAAGCTATAGTAGTTTGCATGGATGCAGTTTTTATTTGTATGTGTGTTCATGTCTATATTCATTACATTGGCAGAACTGCAGTTCTAACACAAAAGAATGTGACTTCACTGTCATTTTCAATTCTCTGCAGATTAGCACATGAGATTGTTTGCCAGAGAACCTGTCAAGGCAGAGAATTTATTTTAATGATGAGTTTGTGTATCTCAGACAAGTAAGGAGAGTAACTTTCTATAACAGTGAAAATACATTGGGATGACCAAATTCATCAAGAATCTCATGAGATTACACATCTTGATTCTGTGATCAGAGTATAAATTATATTGATTGGCATCTTCCACTTCTATCATATAATAATGAAAGTACTTAGTATTCTTGATCAACTTTTTACAATTAATGCTCACACATTTTGATCCCTTGCTTTCATGGATTATCACTACTTATCCGTGATAGAGCAGGGCCAGGAGTCAAGGAAATGCTCTTGGAGAAATTATTTTAAAATAATTATGAGCAGACTTGTTCCTGCTGGCAGGACTGACCACCTGTGCTTGCAGCCAGTCATTCCTACTGTTCCTTTCCTTCCATCTCTTTTCTTCAAAACTGTCACTTCTTTCCTACTTTTGACATCCACATAACTGAAGGCAGAGGCATCTTTTATAGACTGTGCTCCTGTGTAAACATGTCTGAGAGAAGAGCTTATATCAGGGCCCTTATCCTCCTCCCCTTCCATGGGGTTTGGATCCCTGGTAAGCAGACTGTTAAGCAATCATCTGGCACTGAAACTGGTGTGAAGAGCTGTTGCACAAGGGGCAGTATAAAAGCCTTTTATGAGGCTCTGTCTCTCCACTCTGGACCTTCATTACAGCTGGGGCTCTCACCCTCTGTGTCTTCCTTTGTCTGTTCCTGGCCATGGTACCATTTATCTGGACCCAAAGCATCCCCCATTAGCTGGTATCCTGGCCTGGACTTGGCCTTTCCATGTCCCAGTCTCCACGTCCCTGACAAGCAATTCGGGGGCCATGTCTTGAGTTTGGTTCCCCTCAACAGGCCTGATCATGACTGCCACCCATGGACCCATGTCCCAGCCTGGCCACAGCCCATCCCTAGCTCTGGAAATGTGTCTAACATGTCTAATGCCCAGGGCTGGGGCTGGCCCTGGTGCCACTGGCTGCCTTGCTTCTGGATGGGCCCTGGCATATGGGCCCTGCCCTGCTGTCCCATGGGGATCCCTCACTGCTCCTAGATTGCAAGGAGCTGCCAACCCCCATAGCAATCTGCCTGTTTTTTTCCCACTTATCCTATTGTACTGCTTAAAGAAAGGTAGTTTTCTGACAAGTGTGAAATAGTTTATTTATTCATCTATTTATTTATTTTAAAAAGGGAAAAAAAAAAAAAAGTAAAAAAAAGGAAGAAGAAGTGGAATTTTCCAGACAGTTTTACAAATGATCACATAAGTACAATTATGACAGTTAGGGTAACCAAAGCACCAAAATGATTTTGTTTTGCTTAATGAGGGAAGACCATGAAAGCAAGAAAACAATTTCAATATGTTCGCTGAGTCTCATTGATTCTGAACAGATTCTGATCTGACAGAATTAAAGAATAGCAATGTAACCACTACCAGTCAACTGAGCTTTAGAAAGAGAAATAAATAAA
The DNA here is from genome assembly GCA_013399715.1 of Alectura lathami. Taxonomy (NCBI): domain Eukaryota; kingdom Metazoa; phylum Chordata; class Aves; order Galliformes; family Megapodiidae; genus Alectura; species Alectura lathami. Next base: position 15,880 of record VXAV01010949.1, on the reverse strand, counting down.
TGAATCATAGAATCATAGAATGGCTTGGGTTGGGATGGGGCATCCACAACTTCTCTGGGCAGCCTGTTCCAGTGCCTCACCACTCTGCTAGTGAAGAATTTCTTCCTAACATCCAACTTAAACTCTCCTCTTTCAGTTTTAGCCCATTCCCCTGTGTCCTACCATTACTACCTGTGTAAACAGTCGGTCCCCCTCCGGTTAGTAAGCTCCTTTTAAGTACTGGAAGGCCTAAAAATCTGTTGTTGTTTTTTTTTGTTGTTGTTGTTGTTTGGTTTTTTTTTTTTTTTCTCATTGATGAGGATACAAGTTTTTTTAATAAAAAAATTGCACAGAAATATTCTAGATGCACAGAATTTTTGTAAAGCGGGTGTCTGAGTATCACACACTGATTTGGTCGATTAATAGCACTGTCAAACATAAGAAAAAGATAGTATCTATTGAATCAGTTTAGAACAGTTAATGGGAATATCTCACTTTATCTAAAAAGTATGAACATCTGATGGGTATTATTCAGTTGAGTACCGGCTAGCTGCAATGGTGTTAATTTAAAAAAATTGTACATAAATATGAACACAGATGGACACTTGGACATGTAAAAGGTGCTGATACAGTGAGAAGATCAAAACAGTACAAGACTCACAACTGGATCATTTGGTGAGCTAACTCCATTCAAAGAAAATGCAGTTTAATGTAGCTAAAGTGAAAGATACGACCCAGTAACAATTTATTCCCTATGTAATAGACAACGTTCTGAAAATCAGTGATAGCATGGAAGGATCTTTGCTAAGTACCACATACTTGTACCAAAGAACACAGAGGTGTGTTGTTCTAGAGCTAAGTGCAAACCAAAGAATTGATCACTGTCTCACTCTTCCCATAACCTTCTGCTGTACTCAATGTGAGTCAAATTCAATAAAAGTAGATGTTTCCCCTTATACTTGGAAAAATGAGTTCTGTACTTCATAGCACTTTTACAAGCTTTCATGTCCTTTCTCATCTGTATTTCTCCTCTTTTTTTATCTTCCTTTCACATTTGTTTCCAGCTCCATGAGAAGCAAAGTAGTGTGTACACTGCTGCAATGTAAATGAAATCATATAGGAAAAGGAGATAAGTGTTTGCAAACATAGAAAGAGATGGTTGCACATCTGGTGAGAAGGAAGACTGGGCAATAAGTGTTATGGGGATCTATATCTAACAGTGAAAAAGGCCAGAGGTAAACTAGAGAAAGGAAGGTAAACCCACACTCCTTTCCATAGTTTCTTAAACTTCTCTCAGACTTAGCTAAGCCTCAGAACAAAAATATTGGGATGAAAAAAAACAATTTAAGCTATGCAACTGAAAAATCTCAAGAGAGTTCTGGCTAATGCTACCCTTGAAAATAATATGAAGTAAGCAGAATCAGTATTCTACCTTTCTATTATGTGGGTACTGTCAGATTTTAAGTACTAAATCTAATTATGTTATTTTTATGATTTAGAGGTTATACTGAAAAATCGAGGAGAGCTCAGAAAAAAAAAAAATAGATAAAATTTGGACACTGGATTAAACATCTTAAAATTTCCATTTCCTAGTTTCTCAGTAAGTTATGAGGAAAAATATCTCACATTGAAGGTTTCTGTTCTTCCCATTAAGGGGAGAAAATATTTAGAGTTAAGGCAAAAATATGTTACACTTATTTCTCCTAATGAAAAAGATAACATGTAAATAAAGTATTGATTAGTAAGCTGATGAAATAAAATACTAGCTTTTATTTTTGTTTGAATTATTTTCAAGCTTTTTCTGACCATGACTTTTATCTTGTAGAGGAGTCACTGAAAACACCTTTCACCTTGGAAATATCACCTTGGACAAAGTTTTGAGTACAGATATTAGCTTTTCGTGGCAAGATTTTGGTAACCGGAGGGGGTGCAGGCCTAGCCCCTTATGAGAAGCATCTAGAAGCTGTCCCAGTTAGATAAGAGCCAGTTCCAGCTGGTTTCAAAAGTGAATGACATGAACAATGCTGGTTGCACTTCTATGAGAGCATATTTAAGAAAGGAAAAAAAAAAAAAAAAATTGCTGCACAACTGTAGCTGGGAGAGAGCAGTGAGAAAATATATTAGGAAACAGCCCTGCAGTCACCAAGGTCAGTGCAGGAGCGTAGGAGGTGCTCAAGGCACGAAGCAGAATTTCCCTGCAGCCTAGGAGAGGCCCATGGTGGAGCAGGCTATTCTTATGCAGTCTATGGGCACCACCCAGAGCAGATCTCCACGTGCAGCCCATAAAGGAGCCCACAGTGCAGCAGGTGGATGTGGCCTGAAGGAGGCCACAGTCCATGGGTGGCCTCTGCAGGAGCAGGCCCTAAGTGAGAGCTGCAGCACATGGAAAGGAGTCCACAGTGGAGCAGGGGGTGTAAAGGAGCTGCCACCCATGGCAATCTGTCCTGGAGCAGTCAGCATGACCACCTGAAGGATGAACCCAGTGGTATGGACCCATATTGGGGCAGCTCTTGAAGATCTATAGCCCCAGGGAAGCCCATGTATGGTCAATTTGGGAAGGACTGCATCCCATGGCAGAAACGCTGCGCTGGAGCAGGGGAAGAGAGTAAAGATGGAGTGGCCTTCATGAAATATTATGGACCGACCACAGCCCCCATTTCCCATTCCCATGTGCCCCTCAGGGTCAGGAGTTAGAACAAGGTGGAAGAGGGAGATGTTCTTAGTTGCTTTCAGTGTCTCACTGCTGTAGCATCTTATTAGAAATAGTCAATAATTTTAAATTAATCTCCCTTATGCTGATTCTTTTTCTCATGACAGTAATCAGTGAGTGAACTCCTTGTCCTTATCTCAATCCTTGAGCTCTTTTTCATAATATTTTCTCCTTTTGTTTTGAGGAAAAGGAGTGAGAAAGTAGTGTGGAGGAGCTTAGCTAGCCGTCGATATGAAACCACTACAAAACCCTGCTCAGCCTGTCCTTTTCTCCGCAGGCTGGTTGGGGGAGGTGTCGTTCTGTGACCTTTGAAGTCACCTTCCAACCTACAGTAGTGTTTCTATTACCCTATAATTTTATCATATATCATGCTATATGGTACAAACAACCCTGTTATTTTTAAATTAACAGCTTAACTTCATTGCTCAGAAAAAGCACAAACTAAATCATACTTCTTAAGAGAAAAATAATTTTAATGTCATTTCCAAATATTGCGTCAAGGTAATTAGGGAACCTTTATACACAGAACCCCATAATATGAAGTGACTTATTTTCTGGTGTAACTTTTTATATAAATATTTCCATATTGTGGTTTAGTATCTAGGGTGAAGTGTTAACAATGCTAAATAGTTTTAGATCATGTTGACGAGATAAATAAGTCTTTGATACAAAGTTATTGTGCAATAAATCTTACATCTGAAATACTGAATCAAGGGAATGAGGTAGTCACTAAATAGATTTCATGTTACTTTTAAATGAATACTAGCCCAGCTCTTAAATACCTTTCTGTGCGGTCTTTCTGCTAATCTTCACAGTTAAGCAAAAGGGTGATAATAGTACTGTATTGCAAACTTGCAGATTAAATTTGTTCCTCACAAATACTTAATTTAGGTTTGTTTCCATGTTGAACTAAATTTATGCAGGCATTCTATTTATTTGTTTGGTTTTTTTTTCTTTTCTTTTTAAGTAACTTAATGTTTGTTTGCCAAATCTAAGTCCACTACTTCGTGTTTTGTTTTTTAATTATTGAAATAACAGCATAATATGAAAAAGGAATAACCTAAATAAATCATGACAAAACAGAAACAGTAGGCTATTAGCCACTGACAAGGACAGTTTTATTTAATTTCCCTCTGACAACTCTTAGCAAATCCATTCATAACTGAAAGCATCTACAGCAGTACAAATGCTGTGTCTGAAGTAGCTAGGAGTTACTGATGATAGTTTTGGATTTAGAATTAATGTGGCTGTGTGCCCAGAGTCAAGCAAGTTTGTGGCATGGCATTTTGGCTTTCTGCTTGAAGTGTAGTTAGAGATATGGTGTGCCAGCTGAATCTCCCTAGTGTGCATTTTTGTTATTGCCAAGCACATCCTGATGCACATGATTACTGAACTATTCCTTTCTGTAAGCAATCATTTTTCCAAGTTCATCCTTATTTGATTTTTGTGTGTGTGTGTGTATGAAATCAGTGTACACCTACTACTGCAGATACTTTTTTAATTTATAATTACTGTATAGTCAAAGGAAAGGTCCTGACACCATTTTTTTACCCTCTAATAATTAACAGCATTTTAAAATGTTCCAACATTGGCCATTGTATTTACTGACAACTAAATATTTTTTCCTTTAAAAAGTTTAAATTCTCATATACCTTAGTGTGAATTCTTCAGAGAGAAACCACAATTAAAACTGAAGGTAATATGACAATATATGTTATTTTTGCATAAACAGTGACATCTACATAGAAAAAAGAAAAGAAAAAAAAAAAAAAAGATAATTCTCAACAACAGACTGCCAATCCAAAGATCTATATTGAGCTAATAGGTCAAAATCATAATTTCAGTTATCTATGTAGGATAGACTCATAGAACAATTGAGGTTTAAAAGGACATTTTGTTGTTTAAAAGGACATTTTGTTGTTTAAAGGGGCATTTTGTTGTCATTTAGTCTAACTCCCTGCTCACAACAGATTGACTTCTCATTTAAAGCCCTTTGCTTTTCCATATAAGTCTTGAATATCTCCAAGGATGGAGATTCTGCAGCCTGAGTATTTTTTTTCTACTGTTTGATAATTCCTATGATGAATATAAAAATTGTAATTTAAATTTTGTATGTTTTAACTTATTTCTATTGCCTGTCATTCTTCCACTGTACAGTTCTGAACATCAGTACCTATCTACCCTATAATGTTTCTTTAAGGAGCTGTAGACAGCAATAGCAGTCTCTCCTGACCTTTTTCTTCAGGCTGAACAGATATGAACCTTCATATACCCATTTCTCCAGCCCTTGTCTTACTAAGTTTCCACTGGACTCTATTCAGTTAGTCTTTCTTGTACTGGGGAGTCCAGGTCTAGACACAGCACTCCAAGTGTCATCTCACTGGTGCTGGGAAGATGGATCATATTCTTCGATCTGGTTTCAGTCTTTTTTTTCTGTGTAACACAGGGTACATTTTTTTTTTTTTTTGCCTCTGCAGAGTCTCGGTGAAGACCCTATTAGAACTCATTTTTATTTTGCTAAGTGCTGCAATAGTAATTATTTATCTATGAACATTTAAAATAATGATTTCAGGCACAGATACTTGATGTTTAAACTACTAATTGTATTTATAATTATCATTACTATCTCTAGTCCCTATGCCCCTTTATTATGCAGCTACACTGCGTTCTCATGTTTCTGGCTATTGCCTGCAGAATTTCTGGTGTCCATATTTTTCTTCTCTCTAACACCTGATCATTTGAATATTGAAATGTCTATTTTAAGCTTATGCATAATTTCTCTGAAGCGAGTTCCACTGCTTAATGGTAAGCATGAACTTAACTGCATTGTTAGACTGTAGCCAGAATGAGTGATCTCTCGTCTGCTGCAAGATCTTAATGATTGCATGTAATCAATGAAAATGTATTTAGAAATAAGGATGTCTTATTCTACAATGAATGAATGTCTATCGTCTCCTATGTTTAGGTACCTAAAACTAAGGTTAAAATTTAGGACTAGAAAGTCTAAACAAGTAATCTGTGATCTCTGTAATACAATGGAGAAAGGCTATTTGCTTCATAAGATCCATTTTCACATTGCAAGGTGGACAAAGTGAAGTATTCTAGGGAGCTATATCTTACTCTTATTGTTGCCTTTAGAGGGAATGGAGACAAGTGTGTTAAAGTGAGTGATAAAAATTACATAAAAGATACAATGAGAGATGGATAACACCTTGATAATCAAAATCATGTTGCAATACCACAGTGCTGGACTTTTGACTATTAAGTACATGGGATACTATTTTTTTTTTTTTACTCTTGTGCCATAGGAAGCAAAATAATACAGAAAACTGTCCTTACAAGTTGACCTGTAGAGAGAAGAATGCAGAACTGTAACAAAACCTGGACTTTTGGGGACTATGATTCTTACAGCTTGCAGATATGTCAGAGGACTTACCAGATGAAAAAAACCTCTTGGTTCACCCATTCGTAGCATAAATACACTCAAAATTCAGTCTGTTGATAGCCAATGTGTTGAGAGTAGCTCTGAAGAGAAGGATCTGGGGGTTTCGGTTGATGAAAAACTCAACATGAGTCAACAATGCGCAACTGCAGCCCAGAAGGCTAACCGCATCCTGGGCTGCATCAAGAGAAGTGTGACCAGCAGGGCGAGGGTAGTGATCCTGCCCCTCTACTCTGCTCTTGTGAGACCCCACCTGGAGTACTGCGTCCAGTTCTGGGGCCCCAAAGACAATAAGGATATTGAGCTGTTAGAGGGTGTCCAGAGGAGGGCCACAAACATGATCAGAGGGCTGGAGCACCTCCCCTACAAAGACAGGCTGAGAAAGTTGGGGTTGTTCAGCCTGGAGAAGAGAAGGCTCCGGGGGGGCCTGATAGCAGCTTTCCAGTACCTGAAGGGGGTCTACAGGAGAGCAGGGGAGGGACTCTTCGGAAGGCCACGTAGCAATAAGACAATGGGTAATGGCCACATACTGGAAGAGGGGAGATTTAGGCTAGGTATTAGGAACAAATCATTTACTGTGAGGGTGGTAAGACACTGGAAGAGGTTGCCCAGAGAGGCTGTGGATGCACCCTCCCTGGAAGTGTTCAAGGCCAGGCTGGATGGGGCTCTGAGCAACCTGGTCTAGAAGGAGGTGTCCCTATGTCAGGGGTGTTGGAACTAGGTGATCTTTAAGGTCCCTTCCAACCCAATCCATTCTATGATTCTATAAAGTATTCAAATTAAGCTGCAGGCATTACATGTTTTATCCTTGAAATTTGTTGTGGTTTAATCAAACGTGCAGCCACACAGCTCACTTGCCTCCCATCCCAGTCACATGAGGGAGAGAAACAGGGGAAAAAAAAAAAAAAGAACTCATAGGTTGAGATAAAAAAAATACTATTTACTAAGACAAAAGGAAGAGAGAAATAACAGTAATAATAATAACATATATGTATGTATATTTAGAGAACAAGTGGTGCACAATGCAAACGCTCACCACCCATTGACTGACACCCAGCCAGTTCCCAAGCAGCGGCTGCTTCCCCCAAGCAACCCCAGAGAGCTTTTAAAGTCTTTTTTTTCACATGATGTCATATGGTATGGAATATCTCTTTGGACACTTTAGGTCAACTATCTTGACTCTGTCCCCTCCCTGCAACTTGTGTCCCTTTGGCCCCCTGGCTGGCAGGACAGTATGAGAAGTTGAGAAACTAAATGTCCTTTGCTCTGTACAGCGCTGCTCAGCAACATCTAAAACATTGATGTTTTACCAACATTGTTTCTCTCCCAAAGCCAAAACATGGCATCATACCTGGCACTATGAAGAAAATCAACTTGGCCCAGCTGAAACCAAGACACCTAGGCAACCTGATCTAGGGGGTGTCAACCCTGCCCACAGCAGGGGGTTGGGACTAGGTGATCTTCCAACTCAAACGAGTCTATGATTCTACGATCAAACTGTCTTAATCCTGATCCCTAAGTTTTATTGCTTTTATTCTTCCAATACTCTCTCCCATCCCGCTGGAAGAGGAAGTGTGCATCTTAATAGGTGGGAGTTTAGCTGCCTACTGGAGTTAATCCACCACACTCCTTTACTCCCAGCTTCTTGCCACACAACACAATCTGGTGGTTGTGACACGACAGTGGCTCTTGTCTGCTATTCCTTCCTCTTCTAACTTTACCATTGCTTCTTTGGAGGGTCTCCACAGATTGCAGCTTTCTGCAGGACAGATCCACCTGGTCAAATGTGAGGTTCTCCATGGGCTGCAGCATGGATATCTACATTAATGTGGTCTTACATGGGCTGTGGGGAAAAACAATCTTCAATATGGTCCTGTTCATGGGCTGCAAATAAATCTCTGCTTTGGTGCCTCCCCTCCTTCTCTGACCTTGTGTCTGAAGGATTGTTTCTCACAATTTTTTCTTAGTTATTATGCTATAAAATTACACTAGGAAAAAAGCTAATTATAAGTTCAGAATGTTAGAGACTGTACAACTGAATAAGCAAAGAGGCAAAAACAAATAAAAAATCAAACAAAAAGCTATCTCTACTGAGAAGCAGAGTAGCCTTCCAAGAGTAAAAAAAACGTGCTCTTAAAAATGTAGAAAAGTCCAAATACATTCAAATGGGCAGATAATAAAATTTTCAAGTTAAATATTAAGCCATAATGAGGCAAGTCATAGAGTAAAAATGATACATACAAAACTTTTATTTGACCATATGATGTAGGATATATGCAAAGAACTGAAAGCATTCATAGATAAATAGATACTAAACAGGCTGCAAGGAGGAGATGTGAAATATTACAGTAGAACCATTAAATTATTTTTTAGCACACATATTTATGCTGGAGGAAAATAGACAAATCATGGCCCTTAAAGGTGAAGTTCTCAAAATATTTCTCATAGTAAAGGTGGTTTTAAAATGAAGTTAATTAGATAAACATATTGTCTGGATCAGAAATTGTTCACAACAGTTCTAAATGAAATCAAATTGAAAATTGCTGAACCTTTAGATGTGGTGTGTATCACCCACAGCCTGTCTTCATAGGAGAGGTGTTTCAACCCTCTGGTCATTTTCTTGGGACTTGTCTTGACCCACCCGAACGTTTCCATGCCTCGCTTGTGCAGAGGTCCCAGACCTGGATGTGGAATTCCAAGTGGGATGTCATTATGGTGGATTAGAGATGGACAGTCACCTCCCTTGACATGTTAACTAACACTTCCTTTGATGCACTCTAGGATAAAATAGGCTTTCTGGGCTGCAAGTGCACTCTGCCAGCTCAACTAATCTTCTTTTAAAATAAAATGTTAATGTCTCAGATGCTCTTTGAAGCTCCAATATTTAAGCAAAGTATTAAAATAGCTCAGCAGTGTCAGACATTTTTCTTCCTTCAATAAACTGTTCTGCTTTTGTGACTGTTTTCCTCCTAGGTTGAACTATCTGCCTTTTTCATTAGTCCCTCTATTCTGAAACAATAAGACACTGTGAAAATCCTATATATCTTAGGAGTTCATCATATAAATATTAATCAAAATCTTATATCTGCTCTACTCTGTCCTTCCTTTCATATGGTTGGTTGCACCTGAATAAAGATGAATAAAGATTGTTGTAAATCACTCACATTATACAATTATTTTGAAAGCATAATGCAAAGTTGTAAAAGCTTCTGTAAGTTGTAAGCTATAGGCTGCAGACTACAGAATTTTCCTCATAGTGTCATCAACCTTACTGTGTCATCACTAACTTCTGAAAGTTCCATCAGTACTTTAGACTCATTTCTTACTGAATAGCAGGAACAACTTCCATTTGTAGGACACAGTACCTTATCTCAGCAAGACATCTCAAGGTGCTTTACAAGGGATGTACAATAATTAATAACACAGCTTGCAGTGCCAAACTAATGATGGAAAGAGAAAGGAAAACAAGTTGGTTTTCAGTTCTGATTTAGAGCACTCTGACACTCATGACATAACTTGGCAGACATTGTTAAAGCAAGGCTTTAAATATCTGAAACAGCAGCATTCTAATACATAATGTAGTGACATACTAACAGAACAAATACTGTACCTTGATATGATCTTAGTTAAATGTGAGAGGTCTGTAAAGGAATGATTTATTTTCTTATTTATCTGTGAGCTTGTTTGATTATATGTGTCACTGAGACAAGACTTCTTGGAAATTAATGAGATACATTTTTGCCACATTATTTTATACCAGGAATAGAGTTACATGCCAGAAGTG
>VXAV01010948.1:950331-1008285 GCA_013399715.1 Alectura lathami | reverse complement strand
CTCAGAATTTTGCCTCCAGTGCCCACAATTACATGACAAGAGGTACCAACACTGATCTCCCAAATCACTTCTCCCTCTGCTGATGCCCTCACATCTGGGGAAGCAGTGTTTGTTTCCACCCAGCATGCAGGAACATTGTGCTGTGTCTGAAGGTACAGCATCTTAGCAGCTAAAAGCATATAAGAAATTAATCTCAGGAGGTCAGTAATTCTTCAGTTGGACACTGGATCTTTGTCTCAAAACATCAGAATTTACCTTTTCTAATACTGGAACTGTAAAATTGTCAAATCCTGCTTCAGAGTGCACAGCAGCTCACTTGGCTCTGTCTAACAGATTAGCATGGGCATTGGATGGTTTTTGTAATGTGTCTGTCCCTAGAGTAACCAGAGCACAGTAAGGATTAGCAACACACCAGATCCCCAGAAAAGGAGCCCAAAAAAACCCCTTTTATCTGAGTCTGCTTCATACAGACATATGGTAATGGCCTCTGTTTTGTGTTAAGGCGGTAAACAGCTGTGTGTTAGTCAAGAGCTGGTGCCGTGAATATTTAGGGTATTGCAGGAAAAAGATTCGGAACTGGCCCATTTCTTCAGTGCTGTGGTACAGGTCTGTTAGCGTGCACCTCCGCACTGTGTGCTCAGTAGCCAGAAGGCACACATCAGGTGCCTGATTTTAACAAATCCGTAAATAATTCAAAATGTGTATACTTTGAAGAATTAAACAAACTTTACCAGCTTCCTTTTACTTAAGCAATCTAGGGTTCACTGATGGTATGCATGACAGAGGAGCCTGAGCTCAAGTCCTGCCTCGCATGGCAGAAAGGACCAGGCCTTTGGCATGGAGTTGAAACCAGCGGCACAGCCTGCTGCCGGGCCCTTCAGCAGCATGCAGACCCTCCTCTGCAGGACCAAACCACCTGCTGACAAACCCCTTCCCAGCCCAGAGGCTGTGCAGTCTCCCTCGCTGGAGTTCTTCAGAAGCCGCCTGGACGTGGGCCTGGGCACCCTGCTCAGGGTGTCCCTGCTGGAGCAGAGGCTGGAGCAGATGGACCCAGAGGGCCCTGCCAACCACATCCACTCTGTGATTCTATCACTCGTACCTGACAACCCCATCCCAACTAGTCTCTGCATTTATCTCTGAGGGCAGTGGAGGCAGTGGGAGCAGGAGAGGGAGGCGCAAGGTTTAATCTGTGCCCCAGCCACCATCCGCTGTCCCTGAGTGCCTTGTGGTGCTGCAGGGACCTTAGAGAGCAAGAGGCCACTCGTGCTGCAGGCAGTCCCTCAGACTTTGCAAACCATGAGCGTGGCAGTGTGCTATGCTGTTTGCAAGTCTAATTTATACAAAAAAAATAAATAAATGACATCACCAGTTCTCTGCTGTGGTAAGCGCTATTGTCATGGTTTGGATTTGACTATGCTAGAAATCATGACAGCTATATAGAACCAAACAGCAGTGTAAGAGATTATGCTGAATTCCTCGCCCTTTATTATGGAGATGCCTTCTCCCAGAGTTCTGCAAGTTACCTGAGAGCAGTGATACCATCAAACAAGCTCAAAGAAAAACAGATTTAATCTAGCAAAGTGGTTGCTATTCTTGAATACACATCTGTGGTCAGTGTTACCAAAGGGAAATCTAGAACAGGAGAAGGAAGCTCTCAGTGGGCTCAGCAGGCAGACTGAGCCCACTCCCCTGCTGCTGCAGCGGCTGAGCTGGCTGGGCACCGGTAGCTTCATTTTCTGCTCCAGGGCTGCTTTGTCCTCTTGACTTCTCTCCTCCCTACTTTTATAAAAGATAGTGAGCCTTTCCTCACTGTCACTTGTATTGCTTCTACCCTAATTTTCTGAACCATCCTAATTACATAAATGCAATTTTAGTGGCTATAATTTCTACCACATGACTCTCTGCTCTTGCAGTTCCCATTGCATCTCTTCCAGGATGAGTTTGTTTGGGTAGATTGCAGTATCCTCCAGATTACTACTGTCCTTTCTGTAATTTTATGAAGTATTTTCTGTATGTAAGTTGTCCCAGCACCTAATCAGCCTTTAATTTGCCTCCAGCTCTTCATAGTAACCATAATAGAAATAGATTACATTCTTGGTATTTATGCCTTTTGCAAAAAACATGTCTTCCTTACATTACCACTTACTGTTTTTCTGTTATCACAGATTAGTGTAGTCCCATGATAGCCCGACTGCCCTGCATTACCTAGATAGCTCTGCCTGCATCTGTACCATGACTGAGGAACTTTTCCGCCCTGTTTATCTTCTGTACCAGAGCAACTACTCTACTCAGTGTTGCATTCACAAGGTTGTGAAATGTTAAATGCATTTATGTCTTCGTAAGTGAGGTCTTCAACGAGCATTTAAAAGGATTCCTTCCCTGCTCCCCCAGTTAAAAAGTTGAACTAATCTGAACACCAACAAAACCAGTCTAGATGGCCCAGCTTGAACCAGGGAGTTGGACCAGATGACCTCCGGAGGTCCACCCAACCTCAGCCATTCTGTGACTCTGAAAATGCTCCTTCGGGAGCAACAGCCTTTTAGAGTAACGTTTAGTGGAAGAAGATTTGCTGTGGTAGGGATTGCTTTGGTTACTTGTGTGTGACACTTCAGTTAATTAAAATGACATTTTTTTCATTGCCATTAATTAAATTTATAGCATAATCTCTAGCAGTTGTCTTTGTTGTTTTCATTATTAATTATGTCAATAAAAACTTCTAGTGGTAACAATTGCTACTGAGAATTTCTAGGTTTAAGCATCAGTAGAAGTAAGAAATGTTTACTCCAAGCATTTTACTACCAATTTGGAGGTTTTAATGTCTAGGTGGTGGTTTGAGAGTTAATTATTTCCCTCAGTTTATGATTCTGGTTTGCATTGTCATTTTCATCACTTAAGGATAGTAATCATGCCAGTTGCCTGAAAACAAATCTGTATCTATGTCTGCTTGCAATTTATTTGTTGGTAGCTGATAAGAAATTAAAATATTTTTAGGCAGATGCTTTAAAATGGAATAATAGCAAAGTCTTGCTTCCCACTCTCCTTGCAAAATGTGTTTTGGATCATTTTCATGGTAGTTACTGTTTATCTTATCTTATATATCGAGTGCCAGTGGTTCAGCCTTTTTAAGACAATGTGACAATGTGTAATTTCTGAGAACATTACAACTCTTGAAAAGCATCTTTACAACTAGATAGCAGATTGCAAACTTTTTATGAGGTATCTACCAACTCCTACACTGTGGTTCTAACAAGGCAATTTTCCAAAAAAAGCTGCTTTGGTGGGGCCTGGCCTGGCCTTAGGGTGGCTACTTACCACTTCAGGACACCCTTTGGCTAGATAAATCTCAGCCTTGTGCGTTAACTTCCTCCAGTGCTTAACTGGTGACTGGCCAAACCATTCCAGTGGTCCAGTGGTCATGAAGACAAGAGTCCAAAAGTACCAGAGTAGTACAGGTTATTAAAGTAGCAGTTCTCACCTTGTCCTGGAAAGTTAGCTAAATTTTGTAAATAGAGCAATGTCAGATAGAAATTACACAGTAAATCCAAGTACATTCTGCATGTTGGTAAGATGCTATATGATGGCTGGCTACCATGGGGGATTTAATTCCTAGTTTAAATTTGAAACAAATTAGTAATGAAGCAGCATGGGCTTCCTTATACCACCAATAAATAGTAAATCCAGAAGCATAAGGGACTAGGAATAAAAAAATGCTGGTTATGTTGCCTTAAATGCTGAGTCACTTTTGTAGGGGAGGAATTAGGTTAAGTTAGGTTAACCTATGGAGGAAGAAAAGATTGTTAATTAGGACTCTAAATTTTAAGAAAGAAAAATAGTGGATGTCCTCTATTGTACCTTCCACTATTGTATTTTAGGTAGAAGGAACTATCTGTCCAGCTTAACATTATCTATGTTCTTGGTTTGCTCCTTATATCTCTAGGAGAGGTGATGGAAAGCAGCTGCTTGGGTGAAATCAATGCAGATAAATGAGGCTGGTCTGTTCCTGGGTGTGGCTGAGGCAGGCTATTTTCTTTTTGCTGATTCCCCTTATCTTTAAAAAAAAAAAAAAAATACTCTGTGAACAAGCTGTTGTTTTGAGCTGCTTTTCTTGGGTCCTGAGTGGTCTGGACAAATATGTAGGTGAGAGGTTAGGACAGCTTTCTCGTTTTAATAGTCAACAGTTAAACTCTGTAGTTTTTTTAATTGAAGTTAATATTTTTGAAGCTATAGCTGATAAAAACTAAGAAGGGTTTTGAGAAGCAGATGTCTGAGCAAAGACTGCCTTAAGTGAGTATGTGAGCAAGAACTGGAAAAGTTCCTTTTGCTTAAGTCGAATTTAATATTCAAGGAATTCATCTCCTCTGTAAAAAAAATCTCTTGACTTTCCAGGAAATGTATTTATGAAGGAGCAAAGTACAGTCCATTTACCTTGGTAGTGTGTAAGTGGTGCTATTGTATGTACATACAGAATTATATGAAGTGTAAAACATGTCCATGTTATGAATGCTGTGAAATTTCTTCTTTATATAATACTCTTTTGGTATGAAAGACATTTTGGATGTGATAAAGTGCCAGACAATTGATTTATGGAGAGGAGAGGAAAAGGTGTAGGACTAAGACAGTTGATATTGGTATGATAGTCTAATGACTCAGGTAGTTTCACAGTTGTCCGTGTGTGAAATTACATGGTTTTGAGAGTGTGGGTGAACTTTCCTTAGCTAGAAAAGCAGCTGTTGGAAACTGGAAATATCAAGAGTATTCATTACAAACATGCTAGAGTTTTTGTCTTTCAGTTCCAGAGGTGATGTTGAGAGTTGAATATCTCTGGCTGCATAAATACAGCTGAATTCCTGTGGTAGTAAAACACTTTGATTTCTTCTGCATGTGAATATTATTACTGATTTCAGCAGTCCTGGGTTAAAAAAAAAAAAAAAAAAAAAAGGAAAAAAAAAACTGTTATACAAATGAATCTTGGCTCTTTTGAGCCCTTGTTTTTTGCAGACAGCCTGGATTAGAACATCTCCTTGCAGCTTTATTTATAACAAAGTACAAGAGAGATAATTGAAATGCCTGACATGCAGGAGAACGGGGGACATACCTCACAGCTAAGGCTCTTTATAAGTGACACTGCTTCTCATTTTGGATCTAAATTAAATACAGGCCATATAAATCTGCTTCTGTCCAGCTATTACAGTATCCTATTATAAATCACAGAAGCACAGGCCTGCTTTTGTCAGATACGCTTCCAGATTAAGCCGGACTGACTTTTTTTTTCCCAAACCTAACTTATATCAATGCTTGACGTCATTGATTGTGGTCTCATTTCTGCTCTAAAAATAAGAGAGAGCTGTACTTTCCCCATCTAAACATTAGTACAGTGAACTTCCCATTTTCTGGTTCCTAACCCCTTGCATTCATCCCTCATTGCTGGGCTGTGGAACTGTGTGGATAATGTTTGTGACAAGTCTGCTGGGTCTGAATCCAGGTGCACACAGTTTGCCCTTGGGAGTACTTCCATCACCTGCGAACTCCCACTGAGTGCAGACACCTGTTGTCAGCAGCAGGTTATCTTCCCAGCGGAACCAGGATGAAAGGGAGTTGCAGATTCATGACAGAAGCAATGTTGGGGAAGTCAGCAATTATTTTTGCTACTCACATGAAGAAGAGAAGGCTAAAGGAGGATTTATCATGTTTTAGTCATGAAGGCAGTGGATAAAGCGTCTGCAGAGTTGGTACTCAGATCTGTGCTGGTCTGATTCAATGAAGAGTTCCTCTGACCTGCACTTTTTTTTCCATGTGTCTTTGCTACCTTCATCACTCTGGAGCATCTTACCAAGTACTTGCGTCTGTGGAGGAGCTGATGCAGACGTGCCCTTGTTGAAAGTGTGTGTGAAGTGTGGCTGTGAACAGTCCAACAGGAAGCAAATGGTGTGTGGCAGAGGGAATTTATACAGAAGCCAGCAGCTCTCTCCCACAAATGTTATAATGCAAGAAAGAAAAAGAAAGATGGTGATTTTCAAGCTTCCGAAAGTCTTTCCAATGTGTTCACTTGTCCACAAAGTTCTCATTGTCCTTTCTAAGTAAACTCCACAGCGCTCTAAGGTGCAGGAGTTTCTCAATCAGTTTCGGTTGACATTGTAATTGTCTTAGGGTAATCTCTGTTTTCACATGCAAATTTAGTTTGAGATGCTGGAAAGGGATTTAAGTAGTGTGCCAAAAAACTCATGGGAAACCCACTGTAGCTTCCCCAAACATTGTAAGTAGATGAAATTCTCAGGCAGTGAGGGAAGAATTCCCGCATGTACATCTTTTTGTGCCAGAAAAACTTGTATCGCTGGCTAAAAAGAAAAGAGGGAGGAAAAAAAAACGCACAAACCCAAAATGCCATCCCCAGTATATACAGGCTGCTGCAGGGGAAGCTGGAGTGCACGGCATTTGGGTTCCCTCTGCTGGTGCAGCGCAAGGCCCTGGCCGCATAGCCTGTGTGGTGGGGGAGTGTTGCTCCTGAAAGACTCTGAAGGATTTCCTTTGTGGCTGCGTTTTGTGACCTTGTGTAGTTATTGCATCACCCAACCATCTGTCTTTGGGGTGGGGGCAGAAGTAAATGTACACCTAGCTGCAAAAAATAAGTTTATTTTAAGCAGGTGCTTGAAGTTGGTGCGTACCTGAATGCTGTCCCTGATAGGAATGGCTTGGGCACATGCTTCCATGCTTCCCTGAGTGAAGGCCTTAATGATGGCTTTGGCAAGGGACAGCTAAGCAGGCTGTACTTCCAGCGCTTCACGAGCCATTACCTTGACTCTTGTCACCATGTGTAATGTCCTTGGCTACACAGCCATGCAAATTGCACGTTCAGCCATAATGTGAAGGAAATAACAGTCTTTAGGTTTTCTGGCTTTCTTTGAAGGCTTTCTTGTTCATGCATTAAATGTAAAGAGCAATGCTAGACTGTGGTTACAAAGCTCAATCAGACCTCTGAAGCCAGGACTTGCTTTTAGTTTTCTTGCTGACTTTCATAGCCCTAGGCAAGTGATTCACTCTCCTCAGCTGAGTTTTTTCATGTTTCAAAGCAGCTTTATGAGCTGAGATGGGTGCTGGAAAGCATACCTTAGTTCTGAAGTGACACCAAGTTATCAGCAGTAACATTATTGCTTTACAAGGGGTAGCCAGGGCAGGGAGGGTACCTGCTCAGCCAAGTGCACACCTGTGAGATGTCTTCCTGAGGTCAGCGGAGGAGTGGTAGGGCAGGTGAGATGGGGAAGGGAAGGGGCAGCAGCTGCTGGGGTGCTTCTGTTTCAGGTCGGCAGGGCAAAGAGCAGGAAGGCACTGCAGGAGATGGAGCTTCTTCCCTTCTCTTGCAAGGCAGGATTTAAAATCATCCAGCCTGCCTTTGGTTCAAAATCAAAAATATTGTTCAGTTTACCTACTTCCAAGAGAGCAGGTGAGAGCTCACATAGCCTCAGGTTGCCCAGCACTCTTTCCGTACATGATGACCTGTGCATAGTCAAACAACGTCCTGGATCCAGCCAGAGCCAGGGAACTGTGGCAGCAGGACCCGGTGCAGGGCTCATTACCTGCTCAGTGTGACAGTGCCACAGCTCCACATACGGGTGACTGAACCAAAACCCCAGCGATCTCAGAGCAGAATAAGCCCTGGTATCCCTGTTAGAACTGTATGCGTGTGCCCTAAGTTTTAGCTTGCTTAAGCAGACACAAGTTTGGAGTCAGTGAGGTACTAATGACAGTGAACACACCATGAATGGCACCAGAATAATTCCTACCATTTAGTGACTTTCTAAAATGTGATGCCAGCAAGGCCAAATGAAAACAGCGGAGAGTGCATGAGGAGCTCGCTCCATTAGGTACCTATTCACTCTTGAGTTCCAGAGGAGAAAAATATATTGATTCAAAGCACAGTATCTCAGATGATGATTGATTTTTTTAATATAGAAACTGCATCTGAAAGGAAAAAAAAAACAGTACTCATGAAAGTGTCCCTGAAAAATCCAAACTGAGGAGAAGTTAATGAAAAGTTTTTCACTGAAGTAAGCCTCGAGAATATATGATGTTCTGTTAAAAGAGACTGTATTCAGGTAGAAGGTGGCAATAGTAAAAGGAATGACCTCATTTCAGAAACTCAGATAAGAAAGGACCTTAAAATGTCATCCCCCAAAAGATCTGATCTGAGGGTTTCCACAGGTAATAAAAAAAAAAAAAAAATCTTTAAAATGCAAGCTCTCTAGAAGTTTAAAAATGTGAACGTTTCTCATTCAAGTTTAACAGACTTTTAGAAATGTTCTCTACTGTCTTAGCAGAGTAGCTTATTCTTTTTTTTTTTTTTTTAATCAGAAAAAGTGCCTGTTTACAAAAATCTGGATATAAACGGACAAACTTCCTATATAACCACAGAGGAAGGAACTCTGAACTTTAGCTTCCCATAAATGTGTACTAGGGTTGTAACTGCTGATGCACCTGAAAAAAAATTAAAGTGTTTTGTGCTATGTTTAGAGAAATGAGGAGCAGGAATTAAGAGACTTGCATCAATCATTGCAGTTACCTCTTCCTGAATTGTAAAGGTCAGTAGGTTTTTACCTTGATGTTTCAAATGAAAACCTGTTTTAAGGGGAGAAATTGGTCCTGTCTGGCTAAAAAATACCATTGTGTTAGAGAAAGCATATTATTTTCCTTTTAGACTAGAAATCTGTTAACAGTAGTAGCTTTTTTCCCATCATGTTCTAAGATTGCCTTTTGTTAATGGAAGGAACCAGAAAACAGCTTAATTCTCCTACTGCCTTTCAGTTTCTTTAAAAAGTTAAAGATGAATGTTTTCAGCAATCCCACCAAAATGGAAAGAAGATGAAGTGGTCAGAGATGAGCGTTTGGAACCAGATGTGAACTTGGATTCAGATCAGTTTATGATAATGCTTGAAGTTCTGTTTGAGCAAGCCGTTTCCTCTGCAGAAAAGTACCTAGGAGTCCTGGTAGACACCAAGTTGAACACGAGTCGGCAATGTGCTCTTGCTGCTAAGGCTTAGTGGTATTCTTGGCTGCACTGGGCGAAGTATGGCCAGCAGGTCAGGGGAAGTGATCCTTCCCCTCTACTCAGCATTGGTGAGGCTGCACCTGGAGTGTTGGGCCCACTTCTGGGCATCTCAGTACAAGAGAGCCCCGGACATGCTGGAGAGGGCCACCAAGATGAGAAAGGGCCTGGAGCACCTCTGCTGTGGGAAGCTGGGAGAGCTGGCACTGCTCAGCCTGAAGAAGAGGAGGCTCAGGGGGATCGCATCCATGACCATAAATACCTGAAGCGGGGGAGCAAAGAGGAAAGGGCCAGGAGCTTTTCAGTGGTGCCCAGTGACAGGACAAGAGGCGATGGGCACAAATAGGAGCACAGGAGACTGTCTGAACTCGAGGCAGCACTTCTGTCACTTCTGTGCTGTGCAGGTAGCAGAGCACTGGCACAGGCTGCCCAGAGAAGCTGTGTAGCCTCCTTCCTTGGAGGTGCTTAAAAGCCACCTGGACATGGGCCTGAGCACCCTGCTCTGTGTGTCCCTGATGGAAGCAGGGGTTGGACCAGTTGGACCCAGAGGGCCCTGCCAACCCCAGCCACTCTGTGTTCTGTGGTGGTAGTGCCCTGAGCTGAGCCCTGGCAGCTCAGCCACGATTCCTGAGCCCATACAAAATGCTACTTGCTTTATTCTTTCTTCTGATGTTTTTTGCATGCATCGAATAGCAGCCATAGGGCAGGATTCCCCTGTATACAGAGGTTCCATATACCTCTTGCTCTGGGATAAGGCTTTGGAGTGGTTGTGAATTGTTTTAATGTGTTCTCTCATCCTCTTTGTGTCTGCAGTGTTGCTGTGCAGTTTATCATTCCCTACATGAGAGCCTTGCAGAACTGAGTCCCAAGACATCTGCAGTAGTGTCATGTAAATATTAATGTATGATCTCTTTGAGCCTACACGGGATATTTTTCCCAAGTTTAGTCAGAACATGAGGAAAAAGTCAGATATTAAGAACTATTTTTTCCCAAACTTTCTAATTTTAGACATTCACAGATGAGATTGATACCAGCTTCAAGAAAACCCCTCTCTATATCTGGAGAGTACTGGAACCTTAGCATCCCACCATGAGATCCCTCTAAGCTAATTGGAGTTAATCTTGTGTTTTGGTTTTGTTTGTTTCTTTTTAAGGAATGTCTTCACAGGTCATAACCTTGATTTATCCATGCAAACTTTGATGGTTTGTATGATGTGATGCTAGTAAACAGTCTGGAACAGCGTTGTACAGGATGTATTTCTCTGCGGTCTTTTTTTTTTTTTTTTTTTTTTCTGCACAACTAAGCACATGACAGGTTGGCTGGCAATTTAGGCAATAACTGAGTAGTTAAATGGTGTTGGTGTGAAAGTCTTGCTCTTAGAGTTTTATATTATTGGTCAAATGATCAAATATTGTTAATGTGATTAATAAGAGCTCTTTGTCATCTGTGCAGTGATACTGCCCTAAAGGAAGGAAGCGAAGTATGTTTTCCTGTCCCGCTTTCATGTCATATGTTATTCATACTATGTTTGAAAAGTAAAATTCATTCTTCAGAGGATGTTGGATAAATCTCAAGGATCCTTGTAAAGTCTAGATTCTTTACTCCTTCCTCTGCAGATTTAAGAAAAAAAAAAAAAAAAGAAAAGAAAAAAACAGAAAAAAAACCACTAAACAAAATGGATATTTAGTCAGTTTGGTGGAGATGGATGGAGATATTATTGTGGAGGCAGTTCCCACTGTAATATATATATATTTATATATATATATTGTATAACACTACCATACTTTTCAGGCTTAAATCTTCTGCAGCAGCTCTGTAACAGTCCCTCTCTGGATCAGTTTGTTCAAGTACGTTTTGCTGCATACAAACAGACTCTGCAGGCAGGATATTCACTACATTAAACCATAAAGCAGTTATTTACGGGTAGATAACTAGGGCATGGGAGCTGTTAAGCAGCCCTCATAAAGCTTGTGGTGAGCCTTTTCTGAGCAGGTGTCAGCAGGTGGGATGGAGTGGGCTTCCTAGCCTTCCTCAAGGGGTTGGTCCTCTGTGTTCCTCAGCTGTGGTCTTTTGACTTCAGGTTTTTCTGTAAGAGCTTGATGTCTTTTCAACTTCACCTCCTGAGCCCCTGGGTGTTCAAAATCTCCATCTCCATGGCCTTGTCCTGCCCTGCCCTGCTCTCTGCAGTTTCCCCCAGCACCGCGGGCAGGGCTGTAGGGCCCGACCGTTCTGGAGCTGGGCTGGGCATCGTAGGTGGCTGTGATCCCTTCAGGAGGGAGGTTTGTTCTTGGTATAAAAGCATTGTTTTGAAGGATGACACAAAAAGGGAAGATGTAATTTTATCCACATTTGAAAAGCTACTAGAAGCCAGTTTGCTGAGTGATTTTTAAGCAGAGGCTTATTTCATGCTTGTTCATTTAGCAGAAAAATATATTTTTTAGCTATGCCGTAGCTACAGATAGTCTTTTCTCTTAATATGAGGTGAAACAAACCTGCATATAAGTAGTTTTAATGAGCAAGGGGTGAATGAACTCAGGTTAAGTGTATGTTAAAAATAGAGAAGGCAGAGACTAGAACATTTTTCTCCTAATTTTGCATGAATAATTCATGGAACTTCAGTCTCTTCCAACTATCTTTTACTTTTTATTAAAGAAGAAGCAAGTAGAAGTGACCAAAAAAAAAAAAAATCTGGTAATTCTTATGTGTAAATTAGTCCTCCATATCATCTGTCATTATTTGTATTATTTGCCCTTATATGTAACATCTATTTATTTTCCCATTTTGGAGAAAGGGAAGAACAACTGTTGTAAAATACTATTGGTGGAGAAAAATGCTTTCTTCATCCCGTAGGCAATTGTGCTATGCCCTGAGGCATGACATTTGATTAAGCTGTCCCATTGTATAAGATTGCATAGCTGCAAATTTTATTGAACAGCAGTACTCGCTTTCTGTACTGCCTGAAAGCAGCGTAACATCTCCTGCTAGTGAGGGGAGAACTACTGAGTCCTGGTGCTGTGATACACTGTGACACCAAATAGTCGTGACAGGTGGCAATGGTGTTTTGATGTTGCACAGCAGCTCTTGGATTGTCACAAAGGACAGTGCTCTGATTGCCCTGTGGTGCTGTGTGACAGCCTCTGCTCCCTACTTCCTCAAGCTATTGCATGGAGGTCATCTCTGGTCTCTACCCCTCCTTTACTGGCTACTGAAGGGTCTTCTCGCTTTCCTGCTTCCCTCTCACTTCTTTGTATTCTTTTTTTTTTTTGTTTTTTGTCTCAAGGAGTACAAATCATCTTTGCAACTCTTTTCTAAGGTGTGCTGTGTGTGGTCTTGAATTTATCATGGAGCGCTCTTTCAATCAGTCCTTTCTGTCTAACACTTAAATAGAGGATCAACTGCTAAATGTGTGGGCTTCAAGAGTCCCTACTATGATTGCTCATCACTGTCACTTAAATTATTACATCTCTAGGTGTAACAACCTGCTATATTGAATTTGCCACCCTGAAAAAACTGATTGTGTCTTACAGAATATGGAAGAATCAGTGTCTGACACTGATGCATTTAAAAGCAAGATGGTACTAGAATCAGAGGAGGTTAGAGAGAAATACAGTTATAATTTACTTTAATAAGGGTTTTGTTTTCTGATTGTAAGTTTTGAACTTCCGTTTCCCTAAGCAGTTCCTTATCATCATGTGAAAAAAGGAGAAGGATGCAATAAGGTTTCTGCACCCTCCCTCACATCTGAGGAAATGAAGTTCCTCTTACCGCTGCCCTTCTTCAGGCTGAGCTGTCTGCTTGGTCTGCCACTCTAATTATTGGTGCATCAAAAACTGGATCTGGGATCAACAACACTCCCTTAGTTGCCTTACAGTGGTATTTGTACCGTCCCCTGTATATGGCAAGCATGGCCAGAGGTCCTGTGTGCTACCTACAAAGTGAATAAACAGTTTTTCAGAGTTAATTTAGTAGTAATTAATATTATGTTTGCATACCTATGACGGGTATGCTTTTAGGTTGTTTTTCTAATTTTATTTTGTCTCCAATTAATTCGAATAGGAGTATATTGTTGTAACTGCTTTCCTCCCCATATCATTTGGAGGGAAGATTTTTCTGAGTCTGGGGTGAATGTAAGAGCTAGTATAAGAGTAGTGCAATCTTTCTCTGTCTTTTTCTGAGTTTTTATTCATAGTATCTGTTCCTTACCTGACAGTGCTTCATCACTTTGCATCCTTGTCCTTAAAAAAAGGAAATTAAACCTCAGAGTACTCCAGTCTTAGCTTTGCTCCTTAGTGTCACACGCAGTGCAGGGACTGACCTGGCTGATTTGTGCTCATCCCTCCCTCCTGGCATCCAGCTCTGTTACCCTTCCTTTTCCTCCACCTCTCTCAAGTTAGGAAGCACTAAGCTTTCTTGGAGTGTTACATGCCCAGATCAGGTTATCAAATGTGTGTGTGTGTAGGAGTTTCTGCATCCTCCTGTTCCAGGCCCCCCCCATGCTGAAGGTTATCCTTGCCTAATGTTGAGGTTCACACGGGTCAGTTGCCTGCTCATGGCACTAAATGGGGCTGCACCATACCTGTAGTGCTGAGCCTGGCAGGACACACTTGGTCCATGTTCAAAGCTGGCATCTGTTATCTGCCCAGGACAGCATGGTCCCATCAGCTCCGTGTACCAGCTTGTGAAATCCTAAGGCTGACTGTGATGGCAAATTGTGGATTTTCAGAGCTCCAGTAGGTTGATATGGGCATGGAAATACTTGAACAGGGACAAAAAGTGGATAATGTCCCTCCTACATGCACACAGAGCACAAGAGGAGGGGATGCACATGTGCATAGTTAATGTGTTTTCCTTTTCCCATCAATTTGTTTTTTCTTTTTTAGGGAGCATTGAACAGCAGTGAAATAGTAGCAGCCTGTTTATATGGTTTGGGGTGATTGAGAATACCTGATCTGATGCTGTGAATTATCACTTAACCAAGGTCATCCAGAAAGCTGTCAGCATTATCTGTTTCTGATGTGGATCTGAGTAGCAGAAATGGAAGAACCCTGCGAAATCACAGGAAGATGCAAATCAACCCCAAACATATCCTATTTTGTAGAGTTAGAAGGGCTATACTTGAAGATTATTCAGCTAAAGCTGTCTGACAATGGGTGTCGTGCAGGAGCTCTTCTATTCTGATGCATGTTGCTAATTATCGTGTTGTAGTCAGGGCTTGTTTCAGCCTCAAAGTGTCAAGCTCTGAGAGCGCAACCAAATTAGGTTAAATTGACTGCCTTGCTGAGGTAAAGTTTGACTGCAGTGCTGTGGGTAGCACTACAAATTACTGTGAGGCCCGAGATCTTTTCCAAGCACATATAGCACGGCGAAATGCCAGCTAAAGCGCTAGCTGAGGTTTTCATTGCTGGGATCTAAATGTTTGTTCTGAGGTAAATTTCACTGGGGAGATGCAGGATTTATGTTACCAAATATATATCATCTTGGAACTCATCTAGCAGGCGAGCACATAACGCTGAGAGAAGAATTAACAGATGCCATGGGCACTGGAGATGTACATTTATTGCGAGGTCCTTTTTTACTTTAATTACAGCTGGGAAGACAATCTCCAGCAAGGCATTAAATTGGGTCAACAGCTAAAAAGGCTTGAGAACAAACATTGATGACAGCAAGTGGTATATATACAGGAAATAACAGCAGCATGGTGCTGGGTGTGACAGGCTTTTAAATGCTGTAAGGGTCCCATTAACATATAAGTAATAATACATTAGAGAAAATATGGTTATCATGAGATGATAAATTATTCTAGGATGTTAAGGCATTAGGCTCAGCAGACTACTTCTAATCCCATGGGTTTGATTTACTCTGCAGTAGCCACATCCTCTGGAATCATCTTGTACAGTAGCTGCTATAAAATACCTTACTTGTTATTACTTAATGAAACTACATGGGTAAGTGCTGTCATTATTAAAAGATTGCGAGTATAAGCTTTTCAGGCATTGTTTGTCTTCCTGTCTCCCCCCGTGTAAAATCTTGCGTAGCCCAGCCAAATCCTGTTCTATGGTTGAAAACTGAACAAAAATCCTGCGTCAGTTTTCCATGTTCATACGCAGGGCAGGGTCAAGCTATCATTTCAGATTCATGGTACACGGTAACTGTGGGACTGGAGGACTTGACAAGTTACCTATTTTAAAGGTGAGGGAGAGTCTCCTGCCCCTTAGGGTTACGTTTCAGAGAAACAGAGGTAAGGTTTTGATAGAGATGGATATTTGGAAGAGCCAAGGTAGATGTGGTCACACATGCTGAATAACCAGGACTGAGCAGGAGCTGCCTGAAGGATCTGATCCCCGATCAAGAACAATTTAACGGTGCTTTGCATTTACAGGGAACTTTTCTCCAAAACAAGTCTCACCACATGTTCTTTAACAACTTTTAAGTTGTAAGTTGAGTGACTGTTAAGACTGATGGTCCACACTTAGGCTCCAGCACCCACGGCCCCTCACCCGAGGGACGCCTTGGCTCCCCCACTGCCCCCAGTGCCTCCTCTGCCATCGCTGCTGCCTGCCTCGCTGTCGCCAAACCCTTTTAATTTGGTTGCTTCCTAGTGGGGTCTTTTTGCTGCTCACTGTTGATGTGTGTCTAGGGCTCATTAGTAAATGTAAATTTTACTGATCGTGGAAAAAGGTGCTCAGAGCAATTTTGGAGAATAATAGATCCGGGGAAGCGTGCTGTGCAGAGCAGCTTGGTCGTTCACTGTACTTCACTGTTTCGTTTTTATTTAGATGCAGCAGTTGAAGGACCATAATACTGTATTGTCTAATACCTCTCTGTATGCCTCTTGCAGTAGGAGGAATTGAAGTACCCTGCAGGTTTTGCAAACAGTACATTCGTCCTGAAATTATTTGGGGAGGCGAGAGTCTCTTACACTGTTTGAACCAGCCCAATCACGCCAATATTGTTCCCCAAACAGTTGCACTTGTGATGAATTCTGTTATTCATACAAACGTGACCAAGAGCTCTGAGTCAGACACAGTGTAGTCAGTCTATGTGCAAAGTTTCCTTTGCAGCTCTGCCAATGCATCTTAATCCTGATTTTTAGCTGCTCCCTGTGCTGCTTCAGTCTCAGACCTCCTCTCCATCCTGGCCATCACCAGGCACCTCAATGCATGCATGTGCATGCACGGCTCTGACAGCATGCCTCAGTTGTTGCACTGTGCTCTTATTCCAGCCGAGGCTGCCAAACTGGTCTGCCAGCATAACTCAGATCTGATCTGCAGCAGCGCTTATCACTGGCCATAAATCACTCTGCTGGCATCCAGGTCTGCAGTACTGTAGCAGAGAACACAGTGCAGATTTACAAGGGGGTTACTGAATTGGGCGTTTGTGCCACTGAACAGCTGAAGTTAACTGTCTGACAGTGTCCTGTATGATAAGATAAATGCTAACAGCTGTACTGCCTCACAGCCTGAGAAGGTGAGAGCCAGGGGTTGAGCTGGGACATTGGTACCCTCCAGTGGGTACTGTGCCTATCTGGAGGCCAGGTCTGGAAAGCAGAAGGCATGTAACCAAAAAGGTCTGTGTTTGCCAGCGTGTCCTGACCCTAACACTGTCCGTCCCCATGGCCCTCCTGTGAAAGCCTGGCTGTGTGTGCTTGGCAGCTGAGCCTCATGACCTCCTAGGCTGGAGCATGGGAAGAAGACATTCAGGTTTCATTAGCTAGAATAGTTGGTACTAATTAAGCAGCGTAAAAAAGCCTTCACATTAGATGCAAATTGAATTTTCCTTTTACAGACCCTAATGGAAGGTGTGTTTCTAATTGAAGATACTTTGCTTGACTAAGTAGGTACCATTTCACTCGCTGTGTCTGCGCAGGAAGCTGCATGTGTTCCCATTAGCCATCCCACATGCATCATTTCCTCCATGTTAACCCATGCAGTGGGCTTGAGTGGGGCTGGGAAGGTGCCACAGCCCATCCCCGGTTCCCCAGCTTGCCTGCAGTGAGGATAGGGTTTGCTTCTGCATAACCCTTCACCCAGCTGTGAAAAAGACATTGAATATTTCTTACCTAGTTGGCAACAGGTCCGCAAGGCAACTCTCTTTTCCCAAAGCACAGTTCTGTGTGCATTTCCCATCTGGTTAATTACAGCAAAAATGCAAGGTTCATGTCAATTGCAATTAAAAATATAATTGGACTAAGTTTTTTTGTCTCCTAGGGATAATAGTAATAAGAGTGTTTTTTGTATTTGTAGCTTATTTATGCCTCAGAGTGCTGATACACCCATTTCATAAATGCAGTTTAATGCAATATAAGCAGCAGATGTTTGTACAAAACTGTATCCTGTAACTTGTGATTGTGTAATCACAAGTTATTTTAAAGAGTAGGCAGACAGATGTTTTTCTCTTTTTTGAACAAATAGAAACTTAGGAAGACATGTTGTTCTGGCTCTATAACTTTCTCTAAGTTGCATATTTTTACAATTCTTTGAGGTCTTCCAGAAGGGCTGCTACTGGTTTAAGAGGCCAGATTGTGACCCACCTCTGTGCAGGAAGACAGAGCAGAAGATTGATCCCACCACAGCACACTTAGGCAGCATCTCAAGTCCAGATGTTGCCTGGGCAGCACCTTTTGCCCTGCTCTGGAGGGTGAAGGAGGCCGTGGACGTGTGGCTCCATCCCCGCTTGCCCTCAGCCACCATGGCTTGTTGTCTGGATAAACGGCAGGGAACAGGGGAGTTTTCATTTTGCTCTCCACGGAAAGGATCTCTGATAAAGAACTAGCAAGCAAAGCAGCAACAAGGCTCGGAATGCAGGTATCAGAGGCAAAGTGCAGGATTTTAAAAATATTGGCCCAGATCTCTCTGGAGCACAGTCTCTTTCAGTGTCCCCCTGAGGCAGCGCGCTCATCTCTGTGCATGTCTGCAGCTGCTGTGCAGGTGTCTCGCTGTGACCTCAAGTGAGGGGAGAGGATACTTTATGCTAGTTTAGTTTTCTGTTCCCAGAGGAAGAACAGAGGGCTCAATCTGAAAAGACTGAGTTTTTATTCTGGCTTTTTTTTTTTTTAATATTTCAATTTAGGCTTTGGACAGAGCTGTACAGCAATGAACTCCCATGTATACATCACTGAAAGACTCATTTGTTTTGAGCTCAGCAACTAGGGCATGCCAACATTTGCCCATAGCATCATTCCAATGAGGCGAAAGCACCAGGTTATATGTAGCATTTTTAAATGAGTGAAAATTCATTAAAATAGTTCTAAGTAACGTGTGAGATCTGGGGAAAGCTGTAGTAACAAAAAACAAAAAAATCAGAGTAATGCTAATTATGGATGGTTCCACTTGTTTATTTTCATGTGCAGAGCATATAGCAATGTTGGTTCAAAGACTTTCACCGGCCAAGCCATAGCTACTAGCAGTGGAAACCAATCTAGTTCAGTGTTTTGTATGGGTGTATCCCTGCTTCCTGCTTGTCACAGACCCCTTAGGCTGTTGCGTTCAGCTGTGTTCAGCAATACGCAGCATCCTCTAAATATCTAATTAATTGTTTGTCAGTATTCTGTGAAGAAATTGATAGGAATTCTTCTGCAGTTTCTGTTCAGTGCGCAAAATGAAAGTGTGTTGATAGAGCTAGAAGGAATGAACAAAGTACAGTGGTATGGATTATTACATTTTAATAAAAATGCTTATGAATGAACTTCAATGAACTCCTTAACAAAAATAACCATTTTTTTTTGTAGTTGTGAATGCAGGATATGAAAAATGTGAGGCTGTAATCATTGAGTTACTATTTTCAATAATAAAGGAATCATTTCCAAAAATATTTTACAGGATTTTGTAAAGAAAAAGCTTAATGGCCAAATTCTCTTTGAAACTTCCATCAACATGAAAATGCATAGATTTGGGAAAGGAACTGCTGAAGGATGTGGTATGATAAATGGCTCACTTGTTGGCAGGGAGGACAGCAATCCAAGCAGGCTGAGACACAACGAATAAAAATGCCAGGAAAAGAAGCGTTAAACCCTCAGGTTAAATTGCACTTCAGAGCGCCAATACTGTGGTCATGTGCAGCCAAACTCCATGTTCAGGTGTGTTGAAGTGTGCTAGCTGCTGAACCGAGGGAGCACCGAGTCTAGATGCAGGGCAGCATAAGTGGATGCAGAAATGACTGGGCCAATACTGAGTGCTAGCTGGTGGCGATCCTTTTTTCTGAGTGACCAACTGTTTGGCATTTGGAAAGGTTCTGCCTGTTCTGCAAACCTGATAATAGCCTGTGTTTCAGCAGCCAGATTCTGGTAACTGTGGGAATGCAATTGGACCTCTCTGCAGGGAAGAGCTTGTGCTGAATTTCTGGCGGAGGCTGCTCCTTCTCCTTGCAAGTGTGTCGGAGAGCCCCGCTCAGTTCTGCGGGTTGTACTCTAGGAAGACAGCAGTGAAGAGAGGGAAACGCTCACGGAAGTGGCCTGGAATGCTTTGAAATCGCCATGCGGTGTGCATTCCCTTCCTCTCCCCTGGCTGTTCAGACATGCATTATTGATGCCATTCCACCATCCCCTCTCCTGCCGTGTCCTTGTGCACCACTGAGCCGAAGCAGGTGCAGGGACCAGCGTGCAGCCCGAGCTGCTGATCTTCAGGCTGTCAGGTCTTGTTTCTTTTCATGCCTACTTCCTAGCACTAATGGGGCCACTTGATAGTAGCACAGGAACTGAAGAGTTTTTTTACCTTCTTTATCCATTTATTCAGTACTTATCTTTTCCCTTCATAATATCTCAGTGATCTCCTAGATAAGAAATGAAGAGCTGGACTCTGCCAAGGTGATGGCAGGTGTAACGGTATTCCGCCACCACCCCCTGCCTTCCTGTTTAAGTAAGATTTATGCAGAATTACATATCCTGCCTTTGCGCTTCAGGCAGTCGGTGTCGAAAGATGTGTTAGGTAGGGGCTAAGTGTCTAATTCCTGTTGATTTTCAGCAATGTGTTTTTTTACTGAAGTTACCAGCATTAACTACCAAATCCTGCTCTCTTGCTTCACTTAATTTGCAGTAAGTCAAATACGTAGTACTGACAGATTTTTCTCATTTCAGAGGTTGAAGTTTCTTATTTAGTCACATATATGTAGGATATGAAATGTCACTTTTAAAAGAATGTGTTCAGTATTAAAAATTCTAAAGAGGGCAAGTGGAAACTTACTGTTTACCTTTTGTATCTAACCACGGTAGTGGAAATCTGAATAGACACTGCACTCAGACACAACTGAGTCTAAAAAAATATTTAGTTCACATGCACTCATTCATACGCCAAGCTTTATATAGCTTTTTTTTTTTTTACTGTGTGCGCGTACACATGCATGTATTATTTCCTTAGAAATAACACATTTCATCTGTGTTCACGTGTGAGAATAATATGTGCCTGTATTTAGAGAACCATCCTACTTCAGATAAGGATTTGTAGCTTTATGCAGTTTGTAATATTCGTTCATTTATAAAAGGACCATATTTGGTCTTTCCGTATTCTATAGAAAAAATGACATCGTGTCAGAGAGCAAGAAGAATGCCATATTGCAAAGANACATTTCATCTGTGTTCACGTGTGAGAATAATATGTGCCTGTATTTAGAGAACCATCCTACTTCAGATAAGGATTTGTAGCTTTATGCGGGTTGTAATATTCGTTCATTTATAAAAGGACCATATTTGGTCTTTCCGTGTTCTATAGAAAAAATGACATCGTGTCAGAGAGCAAGAAGAATGCCATATTGCAAAGAGAACCACTGTTAGGTTGTAGAAAGCAAGTGGCAGAAAAAAAGAATTACTGAACAGCTCTGAATAGGTACTGAAGCTTCCTGCAAAGCTTCTTACTGAACTGACAAGTATGAATAAATCTGTAGGCTTGGAAGCCTATGGGGAGGGGAAAAAAAAAAAAAAAAAGTGAAAAATGTTCATCAAAGCTTCTTATCAGTTTAAACATCTTTATCTGCACTCCACTGCCAGGTTAAAAAGAAAGCTCCCCAGAAGTCTGTCATGAGAATATTTTGATAGCAAATGTCTGCAGATGGTGTTCAACTAATGTAAGGGACAAACACTGAGAGCAGTTTTTGATAATTGGATTGTTTATCTGTGCCAGTCTACTCTGCTAATAGGCAAAGACTAATGCCATCGTAAGCTTCCCAAACATAATAAACAATTTGAGCTTGCATGGCTACACTCAGAGCCCAAGCATTTCTTTCTCTCTGCTATGTATCTTGGCCACAGGCAGCCTGAGACTTGCCTTGTAACTGATGAAGTGCTCACACCTTTGGCTCGTGGAAACATTTATCTGCCGTTTACTGTCATAGCACCATCTTCAACCTGAGCATTAGCAGTTGAGGAGGAAATGAGTTTCACTTGTCTGATTCTCTAGGAGAGGTTTGGGATTGAAGGTTGCTGAGCCACTTGTCAGATTCTGATGCACAGAAAAATGGAGATTGCATGCCTTACATGTGGCACTGTATCTCGGTGCACGCAGCAGTTACCCTGTGGAGCTGCCATGCTTGAGCCTTGGATAAACCCACACAGATGGGGCTGGGGGAGGAGGCCCGGGAGCAGGACCAGGTGGTGAGGGGCAGAAGGATGCTGAGGGAGTGGAGAAGGAGGTGCTCTGCTATAAGCTTTTCTGTCCAGCACGGGTTCAGATCCCACTGCTGCAAAACTTTTAATATGGTTTATAATTTCTTATGATTTCAGCATAACGCAGTTCTAAATGCAGTTAAAAAGATGTCCCAGTGAACCGTTCAAGCAACACTTGCTAGTTTTTTTCTCCAAGACAATGTACTTGTCTCCTGCAAAGGCTGTTCAGGTACAATGTGTGGTAGAGTGCCAGTACTTGGTTCAAACCTGCTTCCCCCAGAAAAGGGGAAAGACCAGAGCTGAATCGAACAGCAGTTTGCCCCCGAGATGAAAGAAGAGCAGGCATAGCATCACTTCCATCAGCTGCCACAAGTTTAGCTCGAGTGACATGTTCTTCGATTCACCATTAACATAGGAAGGAAAAAATTGTCAAGGAAAAAAAAGGCATTAATTTTAATATGAAGAATGAAAATTATCCTTTTTCCAAAATACTATTATAAACAGCAAATTTGGTTGTTGTTTTTTTTTTTCTGTCCATCTGTGCCCTGCACTTTTTTTTTTTTTTTTTAAGTAAATGTGTACAAACGGTAAGGTGACACTATCATGTGGAAAGGGACAGGAACTGAAAATATGACCTCTGAGGGTGAAGGGTTGCCTCTTTCTCCTGTAATTTACAAGCTGCTTTGCTTAGCCTCTGTATCACAGCATTTTGGGGTGGGGGAGAATGTCATCTTTATTGTGGTGCAGCACTTTGCAGTGCAGAGAGTTAAATGATGCATGAAATGACCTGTCATACTGCATTATGTGCTACAGTATTGCATATAGAGCAATGCTTTTTTACTTTAAAAAAAAAAAAAAAAAAAAGTCAGAAAAAATAATTCCCTAAGCCCTACTTTCTTTTTTGTTGTTTTGAAGAGTTAACCTTTGATG
Source organism: Alectura lathami (assembly GCA_013399715.1). Taxonomy (NCBI): domain Eukaryota; kingdom Metazoa; phylum Chordata; class Aves; order Galliformes; family Megapodiidae; genus Alectura; species Alectura lathami. Next base: position 985,726 of record VXAV01010948.1, on the reverse strand, counting down.
TATGTATATGTAGTTCTATGCAATTTACATTAGCTCAGCCGCAGGAGCCCATCAGCTTCCAAAAAAAGAAAGGAGGCATGTGCTGGATGCTTTCCCTTCCCTCAGCAATTTATTAGGGAAGCAAACAGTGAAAACTCGGTGCCTGTGATAAAGCTTTTCTCTGTGAAGTGGCAAAAGCCATTTCCATGTTTCATACTGGAACTTGCTTTTGAACCATTTTCTAATTGGCTCCAGCTATCCTTGTTACTGTGGGAAAAGTTAGGCAGGTGTTTCTGGAGCCCTACAAAGTGAGTAGAAAATGCTCGGGTACTACATTTCTTAGTTTGTCGTAACAGGTTCTGGTGCTTGCAGTGCCATCTGATTTTGCCTACAGTTGGTAGTGCTTTGTTGAAGCTCAGGTTGAAGCAAAAGCCTGCAATGTACGAGTCCTCTCCTGTGATTCTGAGTGTCCTGGTTTTCCCTACAAATACCTCTCTGCCCTTCCAGGAGGGTGTGGACACAAACCTTTGCTCACGGGGTGAGGCCTAAAGTCTTAACAACAACAAAATTGAAAATCCCTAAATTAAAAAAAAAAAAGAAGTGAGAACTGGAGAGTGGTGGTCTTCTCTGAGCATTTGAGATGGTGCAATGGCATTGTCTTTCCATCCATCACTGCACAGATTTTTAAGGACAACAGTAGCAATATCAAAACTGTTCAGGCATCTGCAAACTCCATCCCTGCTTTTTTCTCCTTTATATTTATTCTTTATTTGTATTTTATGTTAATAAATAATGCATTTAATGTAGGTGGAGTGAAATGCAGCAATTTTGGGTATCCAGCTCTGAAGAAGGACAACAAGCCCTGAGGGTACTGCCTGATCCCCAGCCTTGGGAGGGAACAAGTGAAGTCTCTTTGATTTGGTTTAAAGAGTCTTGGGTGCAGTGCATAACCAGCTCTTCATTTTTATCTTCATTTGGGGAGCTGCATCTTCCTTTATGGGAAAAGATAAGTCACTTGCCAAAGGCTGGAATTTTCAGTCCAAAAGAGCCTTATATTTGATGCTTCAGAGAAAAGTGAATTTTCTGTACAAGTACTGCATTCATCAAACTAGTTCAACATCACAGGAGAGCAAGGTCGTGCATAGACCGCTACAGGCAAGGTTTGAAAAATGAGCATACGCCTGGGAGGCAGCAGTGACAGCTGGGTCTGGGCTAACATGGAGTGAAATTAGGGTGAAATTCAGGGAGTGGGAGCTAAACCACCAAAAGAATCACTTGCAGAATCAAAGCTGTTGAACTAAAACTGCCCTAATTTCTGGCACGTGCCAATTCATGCAATTTGGGCAATGTTGTTTCAGAGGGCAGCTGGGTTGCAGCTTTGCTTCTGGGTGTCTCTGAGGTTGGGTTAAGGGGCTTTGCCCTGCTGGTGAGGGGCTGCGTGCTGTGCCTGGAGGGATGGGAGCAGAGTGGGCATGCAGCTCTGCTTGTTCATGTCTTGGATGGAGTTTGCCGCTTCTAAATTAATCCCCGTGCGGGCTGTGGTAGGCACGTCTGCTCTGCACTCATTCATCATCGTACGCGCAATTGGGAGAGCTGCATGGTTTATATGAGGTGCAGTGATGCAATAGGAAAGAAAATCTCTAGTGTTTCCAAGGCAACCTGTGCGTCTGCCCCTGACTGTGAGGCAGGCTGCTGCCAATGGCCTCAGCAAAACCTCACTGGAACACACACATTCACTCCCTGAGCCCCTCTTGGTACTGGCATGAGGGGTGCAATGCTGCACATCAGTTTTCTTAGCTAGGTTTGCATATGTATGTGTGTAGTTCATAAGTTGCACAGAAGCCACCGGTATTCAATATATACTGTGCAGCAGTAATGGTGTGACTTTTTCCACTGAAATGTGACCTGCATCACACCGTAGTGGTAATTGTACAGCCACTTAGCTTCCACTGAGGTGCTTTAAAATGCACATCACCTTCACTGGGTATTTGTGATGCTTTCCTACAGTCATAAAAAGCTTAACACTTGTGATTGCAGAGCAGAGCAAAGTAAATATTTGATCTAATTTGCAGCTGACCTGAGAAGGTTTCTGATGAGAGTGGCTCTGCTCTAAATGGCATAAGGTCTTTGAAGCTGATGATATACGTATGTGACATTGTTACTATAAACATAAAAAGAACGGGGAAAAATGCATCACTTCATTTGCAGGAAACTTCTTTTACGCTGTTAAGTGCAACAGAGAGAGTCCCAAGCACTGCTACCATAATCAAAGCTGTATGGTCGGTAAGCATGAGTTTGCTTTTAGTATTTTTACACAGCTTTCTGACATGCCAAACAGCCTTCTCTTTCATGTGATTATAGCTCTTGTAGAAATTGAGCTCATCAGTAATAGTCTGTCAAAATGTTTTTAACGAAAAATTGAGTCTTCATAAACACTGATACATTGGTGTTTTTGGCTTTTAACTGTTGACACTGGTGGGCTAAAAAGCGTGATTTTTGGCAGGGGGAGAAAATTGCATTAGTTCAACTCATCTGGAGAATTTCTGTTTGCAGGATTAATCTGCCAAGTTTTGGAGTCTTTTTTGCTGAATGGTAAACCATACTTGCAACTGTACATGTACTGCCTGAGGGGAAGAGTTGCAGTTCCTACTTTTCATGGGTGTTTTTTGCTTCTAAGACAAGTCAGGGGTGCGGAGCCCAGCTGGTATAGGAGGCTGTGTTATGGGAGATGCAGATTGATCAACAAGCCGATGCCGTGGTGTTCCCCAGGCCCCAGTGCTGCTCCTCAGCAGCTGGATAAGACAGGTTGTGGTTTGTTCGTGACCTATGATCCTATTGATCGGGCAAATCCTGCCCCTCCATGTGAAGACTTGTCAAGCAGATGCTTGCTTTGTGGAGCTGTTAGCGATATCGGCAGCACTGCACAAACAGATTCGATGTGTGCCTCTGTATGTGTTCCCTCACTGCTGCCCTCCCATCTACTTAAGACAGATATGTGTAAATGCTGAAGTATGTCAACAGTCTTCAGGTGGCATTATTAGCTCTGTTTTGCCCTTCAGTAACAGCTGAAGAATGTAGTTGTTCTTTTCTGGCTTTCCTGCAACACCCTTACATATGAGGGTCCCACAGCTGTCAGATGCTGTGCCTTTATGTGAAAATTAACTCTGAAATTTAGGGAGAAGCAGAGACGAAAGCAGCATCAGGAAGAGGATGAGTTCTCTTGGTGCCCCTGCTCCCCGCAGTCACTGGAAATGAGCTGTGTGGGAAGCAGCTGAGCAGTGCTGCCAGCTGACACGGTGCGGCGGCCTTGTTCCAGGTGCTGGGGATTTGCGGGCTGTCAAAGATGCCAGTCGGATCTTTTGTAGCCGTGTGGCATCCACTGTCCCAGGAGCTCCATGTCCTTCGCTGACATCTTTGAATTAAGCTTCAGTGCCCCTCTGTGATGTGCTATTATCTCCATGAGGCAGGAGGGGAGCCTTAGACAGAGACAGATGAAGCTGTTTGCTGGAGGTCACGAAGCAATTCTCCCGCCGTGCTGCTCTGCTGGTTCCCAGTGCTGTCTTGGCGGCAAGGCTTACCTTCCTCCCTCAGAGGTGCCAAAGGGAGCTGTATTATCCTTTTTTTCCAACCTCCTCTCCCTGTGTTAGGGCAGAGTGAGATTATCTGGAGGGGCGAAGCAGGTGGCCTTCAGAGAGCGTGTCAGAGGGACTTGGCTCCTGTGTGTGTGTGGGGCTGTGTGAGGGGCCTGGAGCGCCCTCAGTCAGGCAGCCCTGCCGGGGCTGGTGGCCTGAGGAATGCCAACCGTTGTAGCCAATGTGCTTGTAACTGTTGGCACAGTGCTAGCTCGCAACAGACTGGTGCTTCCCCTCCGCACTGTCCAGGTCCACCATTGCTCGTGAGAGCACTCATCTGCCAGGGCTGGGAGGCCGTTTGGCAGCACGCAGAGCTGGCTGCCCAGCCCTGTGTGCACGGTGTCAGTGCCAATGGGCAAGGCTCCGAGACCGTCCTGCCGCAGGTAGCTGGTGGGAGGAACTTTGAAGAGCAGAGTTCCTGTTGCGAGTAATGAGGAATGTGACGTGTACTGAAATATTCAGAAATAGGCAGCTGTGCGTTCCTGTGGGCTCCCAGGGAGTACGTGTGGCAAATGCAGAGGCCAGCGTATGAAAAGGGCACTGTTTCTTCTAAAAATGAACTGGAAAAATGGGACTGCAGTGGCCTCTGACATCACTAGGAGGCAGTCACAGAGTAGCAGTGAAGTATTTCTCAGGCAGGTTTCTCCAGCAAGCTGTTCTGGGTGTCCAGGCAGGGGTTCTTTAGGATAGGAGCTGTTGGGTTTCCTTCTTTCCTTGTCATTCCCTCGTTGCATCATCACCAAGAGCAGCCCTGATGCGGAGCAGCATGCTTCCAGGACTCACTAATCACTGTGCACGCTAGTTACTGCCTTCTGGGTGCCTACATTAATTTGGTGCTGGGGAGAAAGAACCTACTGTGAAGTCAGGGGTCATTTTCCCCTTCAGAACAGTGGCTCTGGGAAGATTGTGTGTCTCTGAGTCAGAATTGCCAGGCTGTGATCACTGGTATGACTCTGGCATCATAGAAACCTTTCTTTCCAGGCAGGTAGGGGAAACATAAGGGTTATTTAGTGATATGGAGAAATCATTAGCAGTGAAGCATCTAGGTAACTCTTTAAAAAATTCAGATGAAATGCTTCGATTAAAGTGACCGTGACGCTTGATGTTCTCTCTTTGCTTGAAGCACTAATAATCACTGTTTTTTTTTGTTGTTGTTGTTGTTTTCCCCCCCTCCCCTTTGTCACTGTGTCACTTTGTGAAACATTGCCATAGCTAGCCAGGAGATTGGACACAGCATGGCAGTATCAGTAATCTTTGGGTGGAGGCAGAATACAAAGACTGATGCAGGTCTTTTCTTTGTAGTGAATTGAACAGAAACTTGCTAAAACAAGTTGCTAAACAGGTTGCTAAATAGATATATATAATTTAAAATAAATATTTAAATATATATATTTAATTGTATTCAGTTTTAAACTTGGTTACAAGAAAGGATAAAATGACTGTCAAATGTTTATTTGAGGAACTCAGAAATCAGCTGGAGAGCATCAGAAAGTGTGTTGGGTATGGAAGGGCTGCATGCAAGCCAAGGCTGTAATCCTGTGGGCTTTCGGGCAGCAGACTGCAAATGCTGGTGTGTTGTAGGAAGATGGTGTATGTCGTCGTTTCTGGATCAGATGAGCAGACAGGGAAGGAAGATACGGCATATTGGTAGAAAAGGAAGAGGAGCAGAAACTGCTGGTAGTCAGGCTGGAGAAGGAGAGGAAGAAGCAGCTTTTGGAGCCTTTTGGGAAGGAGTCATCTCTAGGGTAGTTTTGTTGATTTTGATTTAAAATTGTGACTGAAGTCCAAATTCATGGGCTCATTTGTGGTACCAGTGCCACCTTTAATGCTTTGAATGGGGCTAGTTTAGGAAAAAACACATATTTTGCCTTTAAGATAATTAAAAGTTTATTTTGCTTTTTTTGTTGTTGTTGTTTTTTTTTTACAACTTGTAATGACTTGAATAATATTTGGTGGTTTAGTTGGTTTCCGGTGAGCAAAATAGCAAAGACTTTATTGTTGTGCACCAAAACAATTGTGTTAGCTCTTTTTCTTACTCTGAACTTTTCATTGCAGCAAAAAAGAGAAACCAACAATTTTAGCAAAAACTGTCCTTGCATTTTTAAAGTCCGTAAATGTTCCTGGAGACATGGGACTCATTCTAAAGTGTTTTCCTCCTAGTGTGCACGGGAAATCTGAATTCAGATTGCAGTTAAAAGTGCATCCAGAGGAAGGTAGTAGCCTTATAGGTCAGAGTTTGGGACAGCAGGGTCTGAGAGTCCTGCTAGTTGTGCTCTAGTAAAGGGGAAAAGGTTGCGTTAATTTTCTAGTGTTTGGGTTGGGGCAAAATAAGCATTATTCTATCACAAGTAGACTGTGGATCACAGAATCATGGACTTATGGGGGAGCTGAGGTTGGCAGGGACCTCTGGAGGTCACCTGGCCCAGCCCCTGTGCAAGCAGGGCCACCCAGATAACCGACCCTTCAGCAATTCATTGACTTTCTCAGGATATTTTCATCTTTGTGACTTCAGTTCTGCTGAGAATCTGTTTGGGGCATGTGTTAACTTTAAAAATAGTATGTAAACAAGGTGTGAACAGTTCAGTTATGTGATAGCCTGAGGTTAAAAACACAGTGATTGAATGCAGTGTCTGATGTTGGCAGGGAGATTTTCTTACTGCCTCGGGAAGACCTGAAGTTAGACTTGTTTTGAAATGTGGGTGTTGAGTCTGTAAAACAAATTTACTTTCACATCTAAATGAGGAACGCTCTTCAGAGTCGGAGGAAGGTGGTTGAGCTCTCAGGCTGCGCTTAAGAGAGAGGGGCTGAGTTCCCACCGCATCTCGTCCTCTTGGAGAGGGGCCCTCTGCTGAGGTTACATTCCACGTCATCTGTGAAAAGAAGATCTTCAGGAAAGTGAGGAGAAGCATGATCCCTCAGAAGGGCTTTGCTCCCTGTGTGACTGCTGCAGGGCCTCTGCCCTGAATGACTAGAGTTGCTGTCGCCATCAGGCAGCAGGCTCTACTCTGAACCACTCAAGCCAGCAGGAGAGCTTCTGCTTTATTTTTGCTGGGTGTCTGAGACCTTCATGCTGTGAGAGTCAGTAGTTCTCTCAGAGATACCAGATTTCTGCATGGTGCTTGTGTTCAGCTTCTTGTTCTCCCGGTTGTTGCCCTCAAGTAGATGCAGGGGTTACCCTGAAAAGATATCCCTTCCTCTTTTAGCAAGAAATGGAAGGAGATGCTAAGCTCCCTTCCCCAGTAGTTAACTCCCTTGCTTGTCTGTGGAGATGACCGTATACTTACCTATATATTATAGATTATGTATGTTCTTGGGAAGTAAAAGTTAACTTGGTTGTGAGCCTAACCTATTTCACGTGTGAACCCAACAACATGTTTCTCTCTGTATCCCCACTGGTCAGCAAAACAGAATGACTGCAGTAGGATTGTCAGTGCATTCATATCACTGTCTTTCAAGCTGATCTGTGCTGTTTCAGGGTTTAAATCTGGGAGCTGATGGCCATTTCTCTAGGTCTGTGTTTGTGCAGTAGCACACGTGGCATATCTGATTCCCATCCTATCAGCAGGGCTCCAAAGCAGTCAAGTTATACAGACACAACATTCACCATTTTGCATAAACCACTAAGTCTTTTCTTCCTTTTGACAGATTGAAGACATCATTACAAGAATGCAGGATGACAAAACAGGTGGAGTTCCCATCCGAACTGTCAAGAGCTTTCTGTCTAAAATCCCCAGTGTCGTCACCGGTAAGGACCCTGGTTAGAACAGAGGAGAGTGTGAGCTGCTGCTAGCTGGCTCTAAGCCAACATACTACTAATGATGTAAAACAGAAGGAACAAAAGAAAAATTGCCCATCTCTGCTTATTTTTTGCATGTTGTTGGGGGTGAAGTATTGAACCAAGAATGAATAATTATTTAAGCAAGCAAGCATTTATATTTCTTTACAGCAAGTTACATTTAGAAGCATGTTACATGCTTCTGTGCCTGTCACATTATCATCAAGCAGAATAATTCCATGTGATGGGAGTAGAAAGATTTTAGGGAAGAATTCAGGAAATAAAGTTGAAGCAATGTTTTTTTCACCTATACCCAAATACTTTTATCAGACTTCTATCATGTGTAGAAGAAAGTGAAATATTTCTTTTGTGCATATATTTTTTTTAGTAAATATGTGTAAAAGCATGGATAGTGCAGAAACTGGCTGTCAGTACAAAAACATTGCTATGTTTCCAGACAGAATTGTCGCTAGTGCAACAAAGAACTTTACTATTACTATATAAATTCACTCGGAGTGAGGTGATGTAAATTGCTTGGAGGAGCTGTACTTGTGTTTCTGGTACCTGCTTTTGCTAACAGTATGGCTGTACTCACTACAGTGCCACAGAAGTACTGTTTCCCCTCTCTCAGCTGCTAGACTGCTGTCTGATACCCAGCTGCTCCTTTAACTTACAATTCATGACGTCGTTTGTGCTGTAAAGTAAATATAACTTCCTCAGTCCTGCAGAGTTGCTTTCCAGATCAGACCAGGTACACACACTGACGTGTTTAGGGAAGTTTCACTTCTGTTTTTGGAAAAGTGAAGGACTTCATTCTCTGTGGCTGCTCTTGTGGCATCTTCACTCCGGTAAAATTCAAATGATTACTGAAAATGTAAAAGTGCATTTTTGCATTATTGCATGTAAGTAGCACAACGATAACTGGGAAAAGGCTGGCAGTTCAAATGTACCTTTCTTGCTCTTGGGGTTTTATACCGTTGTAAAATAATGGGATAATATCTTTAGTCAACAGGAATACTGGTGATACAGCTGGTGTCAAGCTACTGCAAAGATAGTTCACTGCAGTGGAGCATAGCTGAGCTGAAGCACTGCACAGATACCCTTACTGTGAAAGATGTTGGACTGAGCAGAGTTTGAGGTTGTGTTCATTCATATAGGAGTGCGATTTGGTAGCCTTATATCAGGAAAATAATGTCCAACTTAAGCTACAGGAATAGAACACAAACCTGCAGAGCTCTTGGGGATAGGCAGGGAATATGGAAATTGAAGTTTTTGCTTAAATAAGGCCTCGGTCCAGATAATCCCTTCTTACTGAGCAACGGGCTCTTTGGTCTGAAACTGATTCCAGGGTGATGCAGTTGCAGGATTACTGTGTGAAAGAGGCATGGATAAGAATAAGATGTGAAAACTGAGATACTAAGGTGCTAGTCTACAATATGCAAACCGGACGTCTTGAGATTTACTCAACGAAAATAGGTTTCTGATATTCCTGTTAATATTCATGGCGTTGATTAAGCAGTTGATCTAGTCATCGTTGCCATCTGTTACTGAAGCTGAAAAGGAAACAGGAGACCTTACAGTATCTTTAAACTGATTATCCTTAGGTAGCACCCAGGTTGGCAGCCCCTTGGCGTGATGGAAGCTGCCCCCTTGCGCTCTGTTCTGAACAGCAGCTGCATCACCTTGGAATGGCAGATTGACAACAGCATGGGGAGTAGTAAAAAGATGAAGATAAAACAAGAACAAAACCTCCCTCTAAATCTCACAGCAGATTCTCAAATTTGGAGTGGAACGAGCTCAGTAACACTCCCTTCAGGTGATTTGAAGGCAGCTGCCTTGTGATGCGCTGGGCAATGCATGAAGCCTCTGAGTTTGAGAAGTGTGGGAAAATAATGGCTCAGGTAAGAGCCCAAAGGCTTCTCCATTTCTTGTTTCTCCCTTCAGATTCATACACCTGCTTGTATATGATTTCAGTGTTCGTAATAGATGGTTAAAGTGCTGGAGCACTTGTTGTGAGAGAGGAGGCAGGAGCACATATGTTTGGGCAGGAGCTGGGGGCTCAGGTTTTGCTCAGTCTGGAGGAGGGAAAGCTGAAGGGAGTGAGAGGTTATAGAGGAGGTAAGGTCAGACACTTCTTAGAGGCATGTGGTGGAAGCACAAAAGGCAATATACACAAGCTGCAGGAAAAGGAATCCCAACTAGGTATAGAAAGAATGCTCTGTGTGGTTAGAGCAGCTGGGCCATAGCCAGGAGAGGCTGTGGAACCAACGTTTTGGAGCTGTTCTGCAATCCCTGAGCACAGCTGAACTCAGCAGTCTGACCTAACTTGGCAATTGGCCTTGCTCTAAGTGGCGGTTGGGCTAGGTGAGCTCTGGGGAATCCCTGCAACCTGAATTGTTCTTGTGATCATAGGTTACTCAATGCTGGTATTTTTCTAATTTCATTCAATTTCATAAACAGAAGATAAGAGCTTGTATTTTCAAAAAACTTTGGGCCTATCATTACAGCCCTCCTCTTGGGAAGAACTTAATTTCCAGACTCTGGCATTCTTGCACACTTTTTTTTTCTACCTGAAAAATAAAACAGTGATACTGAGACATGATTTACTTGGCAAGTTCACATTTACTGTGATTAACAAGGGTTTATTTTTGCTTGACACTTCTATTGTAATGGCTTGTCACAGGAGAAATGTAGAATCTTTAAGAAAAAAGAAACATTACAGCCGTGCCATGGTGCTCTAAACATGCAGCTCTGTTTATAGTACAGAAAACTGGGTGTTTGATTTAAAGTTTGAATACTAGGGAAAGAACCACTCATCTCTGTTTTGCTTTCATGTCCGGATGCTTAAGTTATGAATGAAGGATTCTGTAACACAAGGAGAAGGAGCCTCGGGGAATTATCATTAATGGTTCTCTCTAGTCAACAGGAGCCTAGGAAGAGGATGAAAAAAAAGCCTTTTTTGAATGCATGATGAGTCTGTGTGTGGATGCTGTGCCAAAGGCACATTTTAATCTGCATTAGAAGTAGATTTGTGTATCTTCTTTCCTGGCTTTTGACTCAAAGTAGGTCAGTCAAAGGAAGATGCGGCACACCATTATCGTGGTTTAGTCTTCACTTTTATGGGCAAACTACAGAGAATGAAAGTAAGATGTAACCAGAGCGTGGCATCTGTGTGCATGTATCTGACAGATTCTCTGGTAAGTTTAGAGTAGGGCAGTGACACGATGGACAAATGGAAGTAAAAGCTGACTGAGGGCAGGTATCGAGTAGTACTGTGATCCATACCCAGACTGGATCATCAGCCGATGTCTGTGATGGCAGTTGCTACAATAAATAGACATTTACATTTCCCTTTCAATAAGAAAATCATTTCCTCAGTAATTACTTGTTTCTGTAAATGAATGAGCAATTCTCTATTGTCCTAGTCATTAGACTGTTGTACGAACATGTCATTATACTACCCAGCAACAGCACTGGCTTTCTAATCTTTTTGATTTCCGTACAATTGCATCTTAAAACTAGCCTTCGGTTTGGTGAGAGGACCAAAAGCCTGTGCTTTCTTCTTCCACTGATTCAGACACGGCCCTGTACAATGTTCTTGAAAGAAGTCAGAAAAGTCAGTGCTGACCTGCAACAGCTGAGCCTTTGTTGAAGAAGGCCTCCTTCATGCTTTCCAGTCTTCACCCCCTACCCCCACCTCCAGCCTCATTCCACATTACCCCATCTGATCCTGTGTACCAGCATCTTTGCTGTGGCAACCCAAGGGAGATGTGCATTCAACAAGTCTTTGACCATTCTGTCCTCCTCCCAAGAAGTTCTGATAATTCATCCTGACCCATAACTCACCCACTTGAAGCAGTCCTGTCTCCACAGCTCTCGTTTGAATGATACCTCCTTCCTGCAGCAGCAGTCCCCTAGCTGACACCCCACTCCTGCACTACTCCTGACCCTCACCCCAATGCTTGCTTGTCTCGTCGCTGCACTCTCAAAGCTGCATGCGTGGCTCTGAATGTATTGATGGATGTTGTCCCAGCTGTACTGGCACGGGGTAAGTGCCACACGACCTTCATGTGAACAGCCCTGCCAATGCATTTCATTCTTGACCTGCCCTGTCTTTTGTACTGAAGTCCCAGGCCGCTCTGAACAGAAAGTGCCAGTATTGCTGAAATCTGCCAGATGGCCTGTCGTTTCCTGAGACTCATGATATATACCAAGTTTAAACTGCCATGTGTCTGTCTGAAGAAGCCAGCATGTATCCTGGCAAATGCACTCAGAGTTGTCCCAAAACACTTCGGAATGTCGCTTGCTGAAAGAAAATGCATTTGGCTGGAGTATGGAAATCTGATAGTGTTGTGAAAGAGAGGATTTATTATTGATAATGTTCCCTGGTGATGTAGTTCAGGGCAGCTAAGCAATGGAAGATTTCATACACCCACTGCAAGATGAGCTCCTCAGGAGCCAGTCTGGGGATATATGTAGCATTTTTGCTTCAGGGGGAGCTGAGACGCATCTCTCATGGAGATGTGGCAGCAGAGGTGCGAAGAAGAGCAGGTTCCTCTTCTCCACGGTTTGAAAGGTTTTGATTTGGAGAAACTGTACAAAGAGAGAGGTTGGTGATGAGGGGAGCGGGGCTGGCAGTGCTGATGAGCAGCAGCACCATTGCCTAGCAGGGCCCAGAGAGCCGGCTGCAAGGCTGAGTGCTTTGCCACAATGTTTATTTTCTTAATGCTTTATTCAGCCTTAGAACCTGCCTTAGTGCTGCACAGAATCTGCTTTCGCTGAGACCAAGTAGCTCCGTAAGTGCGCTGTCTGAGCTGCTTGCATCACCTGGCCATAGGATTTTAACTGTAGGACTGGCCCTGATGCAGACTGCACTGAGCATTTCGGTAGCGTCATTCTAGATCTAAAATACACATCCCTGGATTTGGAGCAGCAACAGTCCCTGAACCTGAGCAGCTGAAACGCTTATCAAAATGAGTGTGTGAATCAGAGATATGAGCCCAGGTCAGTCTCTTTTGTTCTTTTATATATATTTTTTATTCTGTTTTTCTTTTTAATTTTATACAGGGGACTTGAAATGCAGTACTGGCTCTATTTCAGGCAAAGTTAGTAGATGTAGATAGTCCCAAATCTAAACTAAGTGCAATCTTTTCTGAACAAGAATAAGCCCACTTTGAGAAAAAACAAACGAACAAACAAAAAAACACCTTTGCCAAAACTTAATATTCAGAGTAATTTGCGGTTGTTTACTGGTTTATTAATAATGCAATAAGCATGCTCTTGGATAAAAGTTGATGTACATTTATGTACACATATACAATACTATATCATTTCTGTTTTTTTTTTTTTCCACATCTATGCATAGCAGGTGCTACACAGTAAATTCAACGCTGTATCATTGCCTGGTGGAAGCCCACTTGGAAACACTGGTTGGATATACAACTCCATTTGTTTCTCACTAAAAGCAATTGCTCTGAGCAAGTTACATTTAAACTAATTCAAGCCAAGACTGAGCTTCTTCATTAGAACTTACATTTTCTTCTCTTACTGATCTGTTCTTCAAACTGCACCCAATGGAAATGTAATCCATCCTTCCCTCAGTAAGAAGGTTGTTATACCTTTTAATCTAGTATTTCAAAGCTGCTGTGAGTTGCATAGCTTTAGACATGTCAGCTGTTACGTGAGAAGCGCATGCCTTGCAATTTTGTCTGTAGCTTTCTCTTAAGCTCTCTGTTCCCATGCCAGGAGACAAATTAACCCAGTTAAGGAGCTGAAGAGTTATGCTGTTTTCATCTACAGCTCTGTCGTCTCTCCCTTTTTGTCTTCAAGTGCATCGAGTTTTCTGCCTTTCAAAGCGGGAGAGGAATCGGGGAGGGAAAGACTGAACTCAGTTCTCTGAAGTGTCATAATTCCTTGCCTGTTGTTAAGGTGTAAGTCAATGCCTTGTGAAACAAATGTTTAAAGATTCAGTTTTCAGGAGATGAGGGTGATGGTAGGCTAATTGAATAGGATATGGTTGTCAAAGGAATAAGAAAGCAACCAGAATTAATATTTTTTTAAAACTGGAGATTCAACGTGTCTGCATCTGCACAAGACCACACAGTGTCCGTGTGTATGCTCATATATGCTTAAAGAGCATATGATTTTACATAAAAATAAACCTTAGTGACATGTGTTGTATGCCAGAAATAAATAAGGACAAGCTTCTGCATTATTTGTAGGCGCTGTGCAGAGCGATGAACACTAGCATTTGTGTATCACTGCCCTCTGCTGCAGCCAAGCTTCACTTCAGTTCACGCAGCCACCACACTATGTGCAATGCTTTCCCAGCTCAAATGCAACGGGGGGGGGCACGATTTGTGTTCCATGGCAGTGGTCCTCCCTGCCTGTGCAGCATGAACCCACCTCATATACCCAGCTGCAGCATGTGTGACTGCACAGCTGCTCTGAGCTTTGAGAGGAAGGGATGTGTGACTGCACAGCTGCTCTGAGCTTTGAGAGGAAGGGCTGCACTCCAAGCTGGCTCCTGACGCCACTCTTGTGTGTCTCATTTGGAGTTCTCCCTTCTTGTTGGGATTGCTCATCCCCAGACAAAGCTTGCTCATGCATCATGTGAAGCTTACACATCCTTTGAAACTATGCGCAAAGAGTATGGGATTGATCCTAAATGATCTGATGAAATTTAGCATAATTTTTCTGATTACAAGAATCAGGCATTTTACATAGCTATACGTGTGTACATGTGACAGCACTTGCAAGTAGTCAGACCTGAAGTGGAGGACACTAGAGGAAAAGCCCATCACACAGCAGTGGACACAATAAAATTTGGTTTATGTGACTGCAGAAAGCTCATGAAACACAGCCTGACACTTGGTACTCAGTCAGTGAAATGTCCCGCTACCCAAAAGCCCTTGATCCTAGGTCTATGCAAAATTTAATTTCCTTACATTAGAATTATGAAGGTTCTTCCTGGTTTTATCTGTCCTCGCTGGATTTGAAACTTGGGATCCATCAATTTAAGGTATTCACTCTTCTGATTTGTCATAATCTTGCCATGGAGATTCCTATGGGCAATAAAAATACAGTGAAAAATCACCAAATGGTCCAGCTTTGTCTTTCTGCAGTGACTTGTCTGCTCTTTGTAGTTACCAAAGATGATGTCAAAGGGGAAAGCAAAAACAAGAAAAGCTTCCTGCCACTTGGGCAGAAGTTGGAACAATGCAAAATTAGAATTTCTCTTGTTAAAGAGTATGAGCATAAAAATCAGTGGGCTTGAAGGCATCACATAAAAGCTATGAGTCTGAAACAAAGCAGGTCTATTAAAAATGGTTTACTTTTTTTATTTTAAGGAATTGCTTTTAGGCCTTTCAGTAGAGACTAAAAGCTGGAGTAGGTTGAGACAGACTTGATGATAAATTCTCCCCTCAACTCCAGTGTTTAGAGGAATAGGTAATTCAGCCACAGTAACACAAAATGTTGCATATTAAGATGTTCTTGTTGCTGACTGCAGTTTTCTCCAGAAACATGGCATTTAGCTGATGGAATATTGTGACTAATGAATAAAGCATTAAAAAGAAAAGTCAACAATACTTCAGTGCCTGTAGAAATTCATAGGAATGAATGATTAATGCACTTTTGCATTCATTTTTCTATCTTCAAAAGCGCAACATTATAACAAAAGTTTGTTTCCAGATCTGAATGACACAGCAAAAGACCAGAGATTAACTGTGAGCGCTGTGTGGCTTTGATTTTTGTCTGTGACTGCTGGGGAGACGGCACTCAAGCTGCAGTGCTTCATCTCTCCTGTTTTCACCTCATGGCAACCTGGGAATTGTGTGGTGAAGGATCCACCAACACACTTTTGTTTTTTTTTTTTCACACTTCTTGCTTTATTTCTGCCCTGCCTCCAACGCTCCCGTGGGCTGCTGAGCATCGCATACACAGCAGAGCATCTTTGCTCCTGCTGGGGCTGAGGAGCGTGTGTGGAGCTGTGTGAGTCTTATACCAGCCGTGTCTGGGTGTCACAGCTGAAGGGGGTTGGAATGCTGCTGTGGGCACAGTGTCACCTGGTTAGCGTGGATACCCTGAATAGGTGATGAGTAACTTGTTTTGTTCTGCCTGTTCCAGTAGAAATACCTCGTCTTCGGTCGTTGTTTACTTGCATTGCGTAGCACCTGGGAGTGCCATGGATCTGGCTTTTAAAGCTTCAACATAAATGACAAACAAGAAACAAACAAAAAAAAAAAAAACAGAAACTTTCAGACTTCCCATACATATCCATCATTATGAATAATCAGCCTTTTTTTTTCCTCATACACATCTACATATTTGCTTTAACTTTTTTATTTTTCCTGTGTGGATAAATCTCTCAAAATTGCATGCTGGTTTCCCATGGATTTGTTTTGAGTGTGGTGTGAATTGATGAGCTTGGATATTTTTGATGTATGATTCACTACCACATGCAGGGAAGAAAATTATATTTTGGTCCTGCAGAGAAATAAAACTAAGCAATTAGATCTTTGTTCAGTTAATTCCTGCTTGATGGCTGCTTGCTTTGCAGGAAAAAATCATAGGATTCTACTCCATTACAATGTCATTTGTACAATAAGATTTTTTTCCATGAAGATACTCTGCAATGTGGCCAGAATGGCACTGTGTTAACCCTTACCAGAAACAAAGAATAAAACATGCAGGAAACTTTGAGAAGTTTGTTAGAGTGCTAATTATACAGAATTGAAAAAGAATGTAACATGGACTTACAGAAGAAGTTGTGACTGTCTCTAGCAGCGGAAGGTTTAGTTTTACTGTCACTTTTTTCTAGTTCTTTTTTTTGTTGTTTGTGTTGTATTGCATAGAGATTCCTGTTGTGTTGGTTTTGGTCCTGTTTTTATTGCAGATAGAATTGCTTCTCCTGCTCACTTTTTTTTTTTTTTTTTTTTTTTTTAATGAGAATATTGATTGCTTGCTGGACAATGCCAAAATCATTTGCAAATTCACCTGAATAGTTTCTGATTTTTTTTTCTTTTTCTTTTTTTTTTTATACTTTGCCTTTGCCCTAAGTATTCAGTACATTTCACAAGTATTTGCTGAATAGATTAGGCTGACTGAAATCCATACTTTCTAAGTAAATAAGATATTTGCTAGAAGTCCAGTGTTTTGTTTAACCCTCTTCTGCCACAGACACTGACGGGTGAGAATGAGAGAACTGTAGTAGAGATGAAAGAAATAAATGTTTGCTCTAATCTGAAAAAATGTCAGTTGCTTCTCTGCTCAAGACTGGTTGCTGGAAATAACGAATTGGACAATGGCATATTAATTTGATTTTTTTTTTGCTCAAGTAGAAAAAACAGTCAAAAATGGATCTTTTAAATGTGATCTTTAGTTCTGCTTTGTAGCAAATATTTATTCATCACTTACATCATTGCTGTATGGGTACTATATTAGGGTTTTTTCCCTTTTGGTAACAAGTATTGATTTTAGACACCCAAACAGGGTAACAACATGGAACAGCAAATAATAATAATTTCAAAATGAGCTCGTCATCTTACTGGTTCTAGAAACTTGCTTTGCTACTCTTTCAGGAGAGTAACCAATTTTGAAAAAAAAAAAAAAAAAAGACTTGAGATTAAAAAAAATCTGCTGTAACTTTTAAAGAAGTTGCTACTTTTTTAAGGATGGCAGTAATGTGTCCAGAGCATGTTCCTTGTTTCTGGTCTGAAGTTGTCCAGATCACCTGATGGAACCTCATGTTATGGTTGACAATAAAGACATCTGTCCTCCCCCACAAGATACCTAATCCCTGCAATCACATAGCGACTTCACTTTCTCTTTGCGAAGTCTTTAACAAATTGCATCCCAAAACCTAAGTCTGACTACAGAGTGTTTTCCAGACCTTTAACTGCTTCTCTTCAGGACCATTTCCAAGTCTTTAACAACACTTTGATCATTGAGCACCAGAATTGCCAGATGTACTCCATTAGCACTGCACTGATGCCAAGGGTGGGGGTAACACAACCTTAAAATTCCCTACAGAATTATGCTTGTCAAGAAGGGATCTGGTAAGCGATCAGTTATCTTTGCTCTTAGCCATGATAAATAAGAAAATTAATGAATTTCTGCTTTTTATGTAGTGTCTGTAGTATTTTTGTAGTTAGCACATCTCAGCTCCGTCTCCATCAATGACTTGTTGCTCGTTTGTTCCCTATTCAGTTTTTTGCCTTTTTTTTTTGTCAGTAATGGTCCATGAGCATGAAGTTTAGAAATGCACGTAGTCTTCAAACGTTGTTTCTTGTCTTGATTCCACTTAGAGAGCACGTTGCCATGTTGCAATCTTTCTTTGCAGAATGTTCTTTCCCATTACCTCGTGTTGGCTGTCCTGTGGGGCTCATCTCATTCCTTCACAGGTGACTGAGGATCTCTGTGGGCTCACCTGATTTTTGTATAGGAGCAGATGAGCAGACGTCCTCTGTATTTGTATACATCTATTTAAAAGTATAAGAGAACTTATTTCTCTGCCCCTGTGGAGAACAGCGTAAGAAAAAATTGAAGCAAGCATAGCCAAAGCATTCTTTTTGCAGAGTGGTGAGTTTTAAGAACAGCCGTTCTTAATAGAAAATAATATTTTGACTGATCATAGTTAGCTTTCACAGAGCTATTTGTAATTAATGTTTTACACTCCCTTATATTGTTAATCCCTTTGGTGGGTTGGGACTCAGCTACAGAAGCTTGTTCTGTGTGAACACAAACTCAAGAGAGAGCAGCATTCGAGCTTTGCAGATTGCTTCACATTCTCCTGCTTCCTTTCTTGATGTGCTCTCTGGAAATGAGGTGTCCCATCAGGAGAGGGTGCTTAGTGCGGAAGGGTTCCCATGGCCAACAACAGCAAGGGGGGAGCCTGTCCCTGGCTCCCCAGCCTGAGTGACCGCACGCTCATTTAGGGAGGGCTGGGGGACAGGCGTGGAGCCGGATCCACCACCTCCCCGAGCTGCTCTCTGGCTGCTCCATCTCTTCCTCAGAACTGAGGCTCTTGGCATGATTCTTGTCTTCTGCTGTCCTCCTGGCAAACCTGTTAGCATTGTGAAGTTGAAGCTGGGGAAGAGTGGGGTGATCAGAATGGTACTTGGTATAAGGAGGGCAGTAAAGGTCAAGGACATACCTCTTGCCCTCTCTACTGTATTCAGTCAGCCTATTTCTTGAGCCCTATACAGGTTAGATTTGAGTATACCTTCTAATTAGGTATCTGGGTCATGTTTGACACAGTCTCAGTTCAGCACTGACATTTCTGTGCTCCTACTTGGTTCTAAATTTGCCAGCTGTTTTCCTTAAATAATTCCACCTTTCACTGAAGGATTGTGTGTCTTATGTAATTACACCCACAGTAGTATGAGGGCAGTTGCAGGGACAAGGAGACAGAAATAGCTCCGTGTTTTCCACCAGCCGTGACATTCTTTAATTGAACTGTTAAAATTTGGATTCCCACCTCTGCAGTGACAGGCTCTCATTCATAACATCTAGACGTTATCTGAACGTTATCTAGACATCTCTGAAAACAGCTGTCTTTTGTGCCACCTATTCCTCTAGTCTTTTCCTCTCAACTGTTTAATCCAGAAATGTCAGGATTAAATTCCCTCTCATTACTTCTCTTCAGCAAAGGATTTGTTACCGGTTTGGATAGCTTCAAGGATGAATTGCATGAGTTTTCTTCAGAACAGTCTCAGGTCATGAAGCATTTTCTGAAATGGAGAATTACGTGAATCAAAATATTACTATTGCTGTAACAGCAGATAGTATGAGCTCTGGAAAAGTCACACCAGGGTGCAGAGTACTAGGCTAAGAAGAAAAGTTTTCAATGAGCTGTGTCAAGCTGAAGGTTTCTAAGTCTGTGGCTGTTGTCACTAAAGGAGAGTTCACTCTGTTATTGCTCATGCTGTCAGAAGAGGTTATCTAAAAACAGCCTTCTGTTTTTGTCTGTAGTCTCACACATGGGCCTTCTGTCTCTGGACATCGCTAAACTGTGCAGGTTGACAGCAGCCTTCTGAGGTTTTATTCTACCTGTTCACGCAAGTGGTGAAAATAGAGTAAGTGGCTGCTTGGTGTTGGTTTCCTCAATATGGTTACAAGAAGGTACTCACTCCTCCCAGCCATCCAAATGTAGGTAGTCACAATCTCTGTTAACACATCTGCATGGGCTGGAGGGAAGGAGGAACAATAGATCTGAGGTAAAAACCAGCAAACGTGCGCTGTGGCCTGGAGTTGCCTCCTCCTCCACCTTGTGTGTTGCCTTTAACCAGTTCATCAAATAATGTGTGATGAGGATTAACCTTGTGCTTAGAAAGGTTGTTGATGTTAGCTGTGTTCCTAGGGGGCTGTGGGAGGCAGCGCCTGTTGGTTGGAACCTGCTGCAGGATGTGTCCTCTGAGCTTGTCAGAGTCTACCAAATCCAGCCCTGGACATGTGGAAGGATGGAGGCATGGCAAGCAAGATCCTGGGTGGAGGCACATTAAAACAGCACACATTTCTCAAGGATCAGAGCAGATGTGTGTGGCAAGAGAGTATATAGGAACAGGAGCTGGGGGGTTGGGGAATAAGGAGAAATTGAAAAGCCATCACATCTTGATTGTGATGGTCACCTGCCATTACGTATTTTCACTTCAGGCTGCCTCAGAGCAACAGTAATCATAATATGGACCTGGAGGTTTGCACTGTAGAAGGGATGGGGACAGCTTTCTTAAGTAATGCTGACAGAGAGACATTAATATGTTTCCCACTGTGAGAGGTAAAACCCACGGCTGTTTTGCGTCACGTCTGCATCGGTCTGTCGAGCCACCTTGCTGGCTTTGCTAAATTAAAGAGGCATCTGCTCCTCAGCTGTGTCGCTTGGTTGCTAGTGGCTGATCAGCATGACTGAGGCTCCAAGCCAGTTTCTGCCTCTTTGCTAAGGGAGGGAGTCACTAGCACAGTGCATCATTCATTGTGTTTTTTACTATTGCATAGCAAACTTGATTTCTTGAGGCGTTACTGAGTTCCACTGTCCTGTCTCTAATGAAAACATATATAGGCTTGCACATTAGCATGAGTGGCAGCTACACTTTATCTTGTCACAAAACTTATCTTTTTTATTATTAGGTTTTCAGAGTTGAAGGCAGCAATTTCATGGCATGTTATGGGGCACAGGATAATGTACAACCTACTGCCTACAGAGAAGTGAAACTGCCAGGTAGGGCTGCAGTAGTGATGGTAATATGCAGTCCTGTGTTTTGAGTCTAGAGGAGCTGCACTGTGTCGGTTTGGGGAATTCCCTGCAAGCGCTCTGTTCTAGGATGCATTTCTGCAGGACAGTCGCAAAAGAGAGAGACTGCAGGATCTCTGCTGGTATCGGGACACTAGTTTCCTAAAAGGGTAGCTTCAGATGAAGCCAGGCTGCTCTGAGCATCCATGCATGCGGCTGACCTTGGGATCGTTATGGTGAAGGTGATACCTTTGCAAGCTTTCTGTAGGTGCTGCGAGGGGTAGAAGGTATGTCCCTCTCAGCTGTGTCCCATCCCTCCTGCTTCTGCCTTCTTCCTTGTAACCTGTGGATCCTGAGTTATAGCTTACAGTTGTTAGTCAAATATGTGAATTTCAGAGCGCTTTGTCCATTTAATGTTGTGTGAGTACACTCTTGCATGAACTTATCTACTTGCCCTTAAAGAATGATTTTGACGTATCGTTTGGTTATTTTAGAACAAAGCTTTGCATTGCTAGAAGACTGATGTTACACTGGTGTTCATTTTACAGTGTATGAACTAAAATGTGTTTGGGTGTGGGTTTTCTTAAATACATAATTACCTTTGAAAGTGTAATGGGAGAAAAATGAGCCAGATTTTCCTAGAAATCTTCATCTGTCTTACAAAATTCTGACTACTAGGTTGTAAAGGGAAAAGAAATAACCTGATGAATTATGGAACTTAGTCTGGGCTATATGTCAACTCAAGAAAAAGCTGAATGCCTGTTGCTGAGGGTATGCTCCCCCAATATCTATGTGTCTAGGCTAGGTGAAACACCTGAAGTGTCTTTGAAAAAAGCAGATTTGATGTTAAAAAATGGTTTTAACTACTATGGCACTACATCTTATTATTTTTTCTTTATCCTATTAACTTTAAATATATATATATAGACTCCTAAAGGGCCTTTCAGTTTTGAAAATGGAATAATGGTGTCTAAGCAACTCTGGCATTATCGAAACCTGTGTCAAGCATCATCTTTGGAAGCTTTGGAAAGTTTGTACATAGGATGCCTTTTTGTTGCATGATGTTGGTATTATTTACAGTTAAAAGATGTAAAAAAAATCCACTTGTGGGAAATTCTCAAAAGCATGAGTGGTTATTAGGCTGCTATGGCCCAGCAATAAGCGGAGGGAAATGCCCATGTCTTCTTGTATTCGAAGAGACAGAGAGATAACAGATAGCTTTGGAGAAGAAAAGGAGAAGCAGGCAAAGAGGTGTATTGTTTTGCTTTCAGAATTATTACTGTAGAATATCGATTATAGACATCACACAAATACCCAATTTAGTTTCATCAAAGTGAGCAATCTAAACTGGCATAATACATACAATTACTCCAAAATAGTTTTAAGGCAAAAATGTATATTTAATAAACAGATGATAAAATTAAAGATAATTTGGTGGGGGGGGGGAAAAAAAAAGTCTAGTTGAGTGTAAGCTAACTGGGTTTGGATATCCACGTAAATGGATAAAAAGAATTTATATCCATTACTGATAGCCACTGATTATCCTTCTTGCAAGAAGGATAAAAATGAGATGATAAAAACCCACTGTTTGTTGGAAAAGTTGATCTATAGTAAAAACATGATTACTAATGAAGCAATTAAGCCTCATCAACACTGTGGCTGTTTTTGTTAGCATGTACTGTCGTGGGGGGTGTTGTGGGTTTATATGGGGCTCCCTCTGTCCTCAGGGAGGAATTATTTCCAACTGGTCAGTATTTATGAACAATTACATCTTTCCCTAATAGCAGAGTTTAACCCAGCCAGCTATTACCCAGCCAGGACGCCTTGATGTGGTGACAGGTCAAAGCGTTCACTGGGCTAGCTGGGCAACTGGTGCTACAGAGTAGGTGACAGGATCATGCCAACAGACCGCCAACTTCATTTTATAAACCTGAGAAGTGTGAGAACTAGAATTAGAGAGTGGAGGTGCCCATGGCCTCCCGTGGTACTCACCTGTACAAGAGCCAAGGGAACAGAGTCATGCATTCCCCCTGCTGTGTATCTTTAGAAAGTAGATTTCTTCTTTATAAAGAAGTTCCGATACCTAGTTCTGCTATGTTAAGGATTCCAGAAAAAATAGGAGGAGCGACTGTCCTCTGTTACGAAGGCAAGATCTTTCCTTCTTAGGGTTTGACCTATTTCTGCCTTTGCATAATAGGTAAGGCAATAAGATAAGGGGAGTTAAAGTCACAGTATCAAAAGCATCTCTGACAGAAACACAGTCATTTGGCTAGGCTCACATTTTCTGGTTTTATATATAACTTGAAAGGTTTTTGTTTTTTGTGGGATACAGAGGGAGAGACTGAGATGCTGATTGTGGCTTGCCATGTTAGGTCCTGGGAAGGTATGTTGAAGATGAGATGTTACTGATGTGGGAGGTGGTTGGGTCAATCGTTTGTCATGCTGTACTGCAGTTTATCGTAATTTTTGTTTATTGTATCTGCATATGTGACGTGCCTTTCTGTGTTTTTAAACTTAAATGGATAGAAGACTCTCATGGCTGTCAGAAACAAATACCAACTCCTGTTTTGATCTCTTCTCTCACCATACCACCTCCTGACAGTAATTTGCTGATTTAGCCGTAATCTGGGCAGCCTTTACTTAAAGTTTTAAGTACAGCTGTCACAGTCATGGAGTGAAGCCGTGTGAGACTGCAGTCCAGGAGCACTGCATACTGTAAGAAGGAATGGCCCTTGACCAAATTTGCTTAGTATCTGTGGATCCTACAGAAGAGACCTGCCCAGTACTAGACAGGACAGAACAAATGCTGAGTAATGTTGTGTAATTATAGTTGAGATCTTGGTTTGAAATTTGCATGGCTTTTTCTTAGGCTGTTTACACAGGATGATCTGTGAGTAAAATGTCCAGAGAATGTAAATATTGTGCTTTTGGTTTGTTCTCCCAGTTTGGAAAGAGTATCTTGAGTTACCTGCCATGGGACCTGCAGTTTGTTCTGGTCATAATGCTGGCAAAATTTGCAAAGTCCTGGCAGGTTTAGTCTGTGAAGGTAAAACCAGAAACAAGCACTCAAAAAGGAGTGCACAGGAGAGCAGAACTGAGGAATTCCTTTGGCAGGAACTAGTATTAATGCTCAGCACACTGAGGAGCTGTGTGGTGTTTTACATCTTCATGTGCCATGTAAACATCAAGTCCTTAATCTTTGAAGCCCAGCTGAGAGACACCTGAATGTTGCAATAGCATATATTTTTCAGCCAGTTAATTGACATGCACAAGCATTACGTGTGGTCTTTCCAAAGTCATGCATGCCTACATACCAGAACTAAAACGTGCCTGATGCTAAGCTGCAGTGTAGTGGGTGAAGAAGTCCAGATTCAATGAGTACCAGAAAAGGGCTTTGTCATGTTTTATATACCTGACTCACATTTTCAGTGCTTTGAATCACAGTACGGTTTGGGTTGGAAGGGACCTTAAAGATCACCTACTTCCAACCCCCCTGCCATGGGCAGGGACACCTCCCACTAGACCAGGCTGCTCAGAGCCCCATCCAGCCTGGCCTTGAACACTTCCAGGGAGGGGGATCCACAGCCTCTCTGGGCAACCTGTTCCAGTGTCTCACCACCCTCACAGGAAAGACTTTCTTCCCAATATCTAGGCTAAATCTCTGCTCTTCCAGTTTATGGCCATTAAACAATCTTGGCTCTGAGAGAGCTTTGAAAACATTAGCCTGAAGTGGGATGTCTACAAGTAGCTGGGGCATAGGGTGTTAGTGTATCCTTTCTCCTGGGTGTACCACCTAATTTTAGGCTTCTTGAGGTTACTGTGCAGAACAGGGAGAGAAAGAGATTCCTGCAGAAGCGCATTCAAAGTAGGTGGCTAAGATGAGTACCAAATGAAGGTATGGCCAGCACTGGAGCTTCCAGTGGAAAAGTCATTGTCACACAAGGAAGCAGTATGATACATGATTCAGGGGACTCATTCGGCAGTTGTTGAATTGCTCTGCCTGATGACAAGTGAGTGATGAGTGACGCGTGTATTGGCACAGATTTGCTACAGGTAGTTTTGCATACCTTGCAGATCCTGAAAGCGGAGAAAATTAAGTTCATGCATTCTTAAAATGAGGCCACTCTCCATTCAGGTATGTGCAGGGGACTCTTCTAGGCTTCAGTGGAAGGTATGTTCACACGTATGTTCAGAGCAGCATTTGGGCCATTTAGGTTTGGCAAAAGTAACTCAGTTTTGCATGCTTACTGTTTTCAATATCTATGTTATTATTCCTTGTGACTGGCTTTTACATGCATATCCTCTCACTCCTTGTACATTTCTCCATTTGCTTCTGCTCTTTTCTGACTGCATGGGAGGAACAGACCTCAGCTGGTAGAGGGTATGGCTGTGAACTGCAGGCTTCCTAAGTAAGAGACTGCAGCCCTGTGGATTCTAGTACATCTGCACTCACCTGTGCATGTGCAGTATAAGCTACTGGTAATCCCGGAGTGAACAGGATAAAGTTGATTTCAGAATAGATCACTGTGTTGCGCAGAATCTGCTAGGCTTGTGAGATACCACCGCCATTAACACTGACCAGCTATGACTGGCTTCTGCCAGTCACAACAGTGTTACTTGCAGTGCAGTTGGTACAAAAATGCTGTCCACAGCCAGGGAAAAGTACCTTTTTATAGAAAATATGGGGCCGCTTGGGAGGCCTTGCTATGTCAGAGTTGATTTGATTTGTAATTTTTATGTGGCCTTCAGAAGCATACTTTGTACTGAGAGATATAAGAAAGTATTTAAAACATTAAGACATTCTGGGTTATTCTGCTTAGTCAGATCTCAGTGATTAACGATCGCTGAGTTTCCATGCGTGGAACAGTGAGATTTCTGGTCCCATATCTTCCACACACCTTCATGCTGGCTCTTGAGGTGGAGGACATACAATGAGCAGTCAGCCAATTGCTCTCTGACCTGTGCTTCCGAGGGACTGTATGGGGATAAAAAGACAAAGCCATAGACTTGTGTGGTTTTATCTGTGTGGCAGAACATTTTGTGTGACTTGTCTAATTTTTCTCCCTAGTTCTTTTGGAACTGACTTTCTTTACTGTTTGTATTGTGCTGTTCTTTAGATAAATTTGCTGTGGTACTTTCAAAAAAAAAAAATTTTTTTCTTTAAAACTTTTATTCCTCTCAATACATTTTGTATCTTTTGCTGCTTACATTTTCCCCCTTGTAAATGGTTCAGTTTAATTTGTAAGGTCAGATCTTTAACCCAGTGAGTTCTGAGTGATTTCTTTTCCTCTAGGAGGATGGAAAAAGTTCATATTACAGAAGTTCAACCACATGAGTTCTCCTCTTGCATACAGGCTTTTACCTGATTTTGCTTCTGTGGATCTCAGAAACGCAGATTTTTCTTCACCCCCCAATAATACAGAAGTGAATAAATACATTTATAAAAGGCAAGGTCTGTCGCCCGTAAGACTTAGAGATATTTCTGCATGTACCTAACTTTATTTCAGGAGCAGGCTGGTGAGCTGGCAGTGCTGAGGAGGTGGCAGGCACCGCGCTGCAGCTGTCCCCCGTACCACGGCCGTGAACAATCGCGGCGATGGCAGCGCTGCCCGCTCGGTGGCTCGCCGAGAAGCAGCAGGAGCATCGCGCAGATGAGCGCGTTCCTACCAAACGCGTGCTTTGGCGGTGACAGCAAAAAAAGCCAGCGGGAGAGGAGCAGGCTCCTTCCTCGCTGCGCCTTTCCGTGCCGGTTTTCAGGCGGAGCCCGGTGCCGTGTCGAGTCGACCCGCGCGGCCGCGGCTCCGCGGGCAGCACCGCCCCCTGCTGGCAGCGCGGCCCCCGCGCACCCCGCCGTGCGCTCTGCGGCCCGACGTGCCCGCTGCCGCCCGGGTCGGGAGGGCTGCGATCCCTGAGCAGCAGCCCGGCCGTAAGCGCTCCGGCCTGCCTCATGTCCGAGGAGAGCTTTGCCTTCGTTCGAGTGAGCGTTGAGTTCCCGTAAAACCCACGTGGTACTTATTCTGTAGTGCGTGACTTTTAAAATAGGTTTCCAGCAGATACGCTCACGATGCAAAACCGTCGCATGCAGTCCGTCAGTGCTCGTTGGAATGCAGCTGTGGCCCTGGCATTGCTGTCACCCCCTTACCCCGGGAGTGAAATGCCGGGAGAGGACCAGCTCCATTTCTGCTCGCACAGTGCTGGCTGGTGGCACCCTGACGGCACTGCAACCTGAATGCGGAAGGAGCTTGTTACTGGAAAGCAGCACGGCTGTCCTGTGAGCGCAGGTGAAGTGTGTTTGCTTTCCATTTTTGTATTTACAGTAAGCTTTCTTTGTTGTTAAAGTATTACGTAGTTCCAGTTTCTCCAATCACCTGTGAAACTCTGAGGATCTTTTAAGACTTCTCTGTCTCTAAACTTCTGATGAATTAAAACACTTCCCAAGGTGTTATAGAACACAGTTCTGCTGGCTTTAGTTTTTGTTTACTTATTTATTGTTTTACATGGAGAGGGCTTGGGGTTTTACTTATGTGCCAGAATGTGGTTTGCTGTGTTCTAAGGCTGTTCTGTGCAAATTTGCACAGGCACGTGCCTGCTAACAACTGTTGTGAGGCACCTGGAGAGGTGTGAGTGGAGCTGCTGGGCCACGGAGCAACCCAATAGGTTTGCTACGTTCAAAGCCATAATTACCTGGAAAGGAGTCCTCCTGAAAAGGAGAAGAGAAAGGAAAAAATGCAAGTATCTTACAGGTTAGATCCACTCTTAGAATGGAAATGAAAACACCTTTCAAAAAATCATATAAATGGATATTATGTAGTTCTGAGCTACACAATGCTTAGACACTTCAGTTGTTTGAACTGAATGGTAGTTGCTCAGTGTAGCTTCCAGCTTTTCTAAATGCTTTTTATTTTCAGTAGTTTGGTAAAATGAACTTGGAAGACTTACCAGACAGAAAATACAATTTTAACATGTAGGTATTTAAGAGAAGCTGATTGTTGATTTTATTGCTTCTGTTACTATGCACAGCCCTGTGAAATCCATCAAACATGAGAAAGAACACATGGCTTACCTGCTTTGAACTTGTAATTTAGTTATGAGTTCTGACAGATTGGTGCTTGCTGATTTGTTTGTGTTGTCACTAGATCATTCTGTACATATAAAATTCACACTCATAAGCGCGTGTATTTGAAATGCAGGAATGAGCTGGTGCCAGCTCGGTCAGCGAGCTGCTCCTTGCCAGTACAAACACCTTCAGCACGGGGCTTCAGGAGCCCTGTTTAAATTGCAACCTCTTTGTTTAGCATGGTACAAAATAAACGGCCAGCCGTCGCTAAATGATAATAACTCATACGGAATTACCCTTGGGCAGGAGATATGTGCGACCTTAATCCTGCTGGAGGATTGTCCCTGGTGGCTGCTGCACTAGTGCAGAGGTCCTGTGAGGATAGCTGCTGTCCAGTGCACCCTGTGCCACGTGCGATTGAAAGGTGTGTCAGGGAAAGGGGGGAAGCTGCACAAAACTGGTTATTTCATTTTCATGACACTTAACTCCTGGAGGGAACAGAGCTACAGATGCCCGGTTATTTCATTTTCCGGGAATGAGGTTGTTACTGTGACATCTCCAGCACCAGGCGTAGTCCCAACCTCTCCTGAAGAATGGCGGGGGGGGGGGGAAGAGTAACAACATGTCAAGATAAAGCAGGTTTCTTCGAAAATTTGATGCTAATTGTCGTTTTCTATAATAGATAATAATGTTGCCAGGGTTAACAGGGAAGTGTGTGATCTTGTGAAAGAGAGGTTCGTTGTGACCCGAAAAGCAGAATGCTTCTGCAGACAGGATTCCTGTCAAAATTCATGGGAACCTGGCTTACATTAGGGCAACAGGGTCAGTACTCCTAGTAGATAAATACAGTAGTAGAATTGTTAATGTGCTACAGCGAAGTAGAATAGTTAATGTACTGCCTTGCACCAGTCAGTGACATTTGCACCTCTGCAAGGAAACTGTTACAGCACTGGTTGGGGCAGGGAGGATCTTCATTTGACAGTGTTTGAAACCCACTTTGGGAGTGAGGGCACAGTGTAAGGGGGCCTTATGGTCCGGTTCTTAAACACACTGTATACCATATTGATCTTACCCTTTCCTTCAGGAGAAAATCTGCTGCTAAAAGTGTTAGTATACAATTGAAATGGCAGAGGAATTGCCTTTGATTTAAAGACTGTGCTCATGAATTGCGTAACAGTAAAAATGTTTCAGCCCAAACAAGATTTGACATGGGAACCTTCAAAAGCCCCAATTCCAGCAGTGCTTGAAGTTGCTTCCCTGGCTGTTCTGTTGCTGAACTATTTTGACAGCGTGAGGAACAGTGTCTGAGCACTGCTATATGGCATGACGCCAAGCCGTGGAGCTGTACAGGCGACTTCAGTAGCTTGAGTGACATAAAGGCAGAGCAGCCTGAAAAGCAACTGTAAGTTTGTGATGAATTGCAGGTGTCAAGTTGCACCTTGAGGCATCTACAGTTCTTAGCAATTTGTTAAAAGGAGGTAACTCCTGGTACTGTTACATGCAGTAACTGTGGCTGCCGGGAGACCAGGAATAAGGTTTTCCTGACTCTTATGTGTACTTATAATGGCTCTCAAGGCAGCACGCCTCTCTCTGTGGCTGTTACAGGAGGAACAGGGACATGTTTGAATGACACACAGCGTGGAATTGTTAGCTTTTGTGTCACAGTTTCCTCCTGTACTTGCAGTAACAGTGGTGTGTTCAGTACTGCACCTGGGGAGAGAAGGAGGCCGGGGCACAGGTCCGGCCGCATATCCCCACCTTACGGCAGGTCAGACCCTGGCCTTGGGAAGCAGCGGTGGGGCAGTTTGCCCTAGGAGCTTTGGGCACAGCTCAGAATCACGCCTGATGACAAGCACTGCATGGGGTGTCTCGGTGCCAGTAAGTGCCGGCGTGTGAGGAGCTGGAGCTGCCAGGTGCGATGCCTGGGCCCACACCGCCATGGCTCCTGCGCCAGTAGGGACGAGGCTGGCGTTGGCGTGCGGCCGAGCACCTCATGTCGGTGCAGGTCAGCTGGAAGAAGTCTTTTTGCTGGTGCTGCGCTTTTTCCAGTTGAGGACCTGGGTTAAGCCATGTTGGCAGGCCGCTTCCACCAGGATTAACGTGTGTGTCCGTTAAGGGGCTTGCAAGCATGGCCTCGCTAATGCAGCTGGCATGGGATCATTGAGAATCCACCACTCTCAGCTAGCGGTGCCCCTCTGCTGGTGGAAGGGTGCTGAAAGCAGGAAGCCTGGTGTGCCTTGTGCTGCTCGCATTCACGCTGTGTAAGGCTGGCTCGTCTTCGGGTGGGCAGTGCTGTGATGGGAGCAGCCTGGCCCTGGTACCAGCAAGATCTTAGGGTCTGACTGGCCTGCGCTACCCAAACATCAGAGCTGCTAGTTTTAATAGGACTTTGATAAATCTGTGATCGGATTCACAGTGTTTTGTTTACACAAGTATAGACACTCGTGCAACAGAGGTACAGGGTGCTTCTGAGTTCATCAACAACATACAGAACCTGGGACTGCTCTCTGAAATGCTGACGTTTGATGTAAGTGAACAAGTGTGCAGAACGGTTTTCTGTAGGTAAAAGTAAAGGAGGCAGAGAGGGGATGAGCAGGTGGTTGGAACGGCATGGCATGTGAGCCTTAACGCTGTGATAAGTAACCCTCACTTGTCAGAAAAAAACACAAAGGATCTGCAGGTTTTGAACCCATTAAATTTACAAATCTTCTGTCTTTGTCATTGTTTTATCATTGTGAAGTGCCCATGTGCAACTTAGCTTCATGTGGTGCTTTGCCACCTTGCAGCCGTCTTTCTTCTCACAAGTATTGTATTTCCCAATTTTTTCTACAAGAAAAATGAACTGTAAATTCAAGCACTCAAAAGCTATGATGAACAAAAATAAAGGCTCCTAAAAAATTTAACTGCTGTGGTCAAAAGGGGATAACAGTCCTGCTGCTAGTGGTTGTTAATAATTCACAAACAGGATTTAAAGCGAGTATAATGTTAAGGGAAATTGCTATTCATAGGATCTCTAAGCTGCTGTAGCTTTGATGATGCTCCTTGCTGACACTGAGTGGTGCAATTACCACATGCTGATGGAGGAGAGCTGCAATTACTGTGTTTTCTGAGTCAACTGCCAAGTGTTGTTCTTTTACATTGGTATTTATTTATGTGCGTATCATAGGCAATTTCTATAAATCACTTCCCCAATATTTGTAACACAGTATTAAGAAAATAACTGGGTATTTCTTTCTCTTTTTTTTAATCCAATATCATAAAAACTGGAGCTTTGCATTATGTCTCTTCTGCAAGGAGGATTCTGCGCTTCCAACCTGGATGAAATCAGTGGGGCTTCTGTGCAAGGAAAAAAAGTAGCAGGGAGTGCTGAAGGCCTGGAGAAATTTTGTGTGAAAAAATTTTGCCCTTTGCCATGGGGTGATATTCATTCATTTACTTTTGCAAGCCTGATGATGGAAGTGTGGATAATTAATCAGCCTTTTGTCTGTAGACTTACCGAGGACCTTGCGCTGTTGGGAGGAGAAAAATAATAAATTATTTCACCATTTATTGGTGTGATTGCCATGATTGGCAGAGTAGAAATCAAGCTTGAGTGACTGCTCAGGCAGACGTGTAGGTATTCTTACAAGTCTTCTTGACAGCGATGTTTTTCAGTCTTACTTATATAAATATTTTAAGATTGGTCTGAGTTCAGGAGCAAATTGTTTGGAAAATTTGGTGCTAAAATGGGTTCATCTGTTTTCAGAAATGAAGTGATAGAAAGGATAACACATTTTCTACCCCTACATCAAAATACTGTCTGAGCCTTGAGTTTGTAGATGACTGGTAACACAGTTTGTTTGCTCATATAGTATGTCATGGAGTGTGTAAATAATATATAGGAAGAATCTGAACATTTCACATTTTTTCGTATTCCTTTTTAAAAAATAAAGAAAAAAAATCATTAAAATATGTTCAGAGAGCGTTCGGTTTACACTAGCACTGGAAAAATATCAGGAAATAACCAAGAAATCTTACATGTGTTCCCGTAGATGTGTGCGTATGACAAATTCTTCTGTAATGTGATCAGGCAGTATTTTTATTTGTTTATTCACTTTAAGACCCCACTGCTCAGTGTTAATATTTGTCAGTGTGATGTAAGGCTGTGCAAGTCTGAGGTCCAGAGCATCCCACCTGATCAGCTGTAGCCATTGGGTGGCATCCAGTTGGCAGGGCTCAGCTCAGCAGGTTTCATGAGGAAGGCATTTGTCGTTGGTCACTGGTGCCATATCTGGGTAACATCAAATCGCTGTGCAGCTTTTCTCTGCAGTGCTTACTTAGCAGCTCTGCCAACTCAGCAAAAAATGCAGTTGTCCTATCAGGCCTCAGGAAAAGCAAAGATATACATACGTTTGCTGAAGTCTTAGAAATGCTCTTGCATTTTTTGATACAGATGTGTGTGTGTGTATGTATGTGTGTATAGCTCATTAGGGACATGACCAGTCCGTCACTTGGATGACAGGCAAATCCTGGTGGTCCTGGTTCCTTTGCCTAGAGACACAGTCCCCACCCCAGGCAGCAGGTCTTTAGAAACTGCCGGAGGAGGGTGCATCATTCTGTGTACTGTTATTCTGCAGTCAGTAGAATTTGGGCAAATCTGATTACGGGTGGCTCTACATTTTCTAAGTAAGCCCTGGATTTTCTGGAAAAGCTAGAACAATTTAGGATGAGTAGAAAAGGTATCAAGTACAGTGGTGGTGACTCACCTCATTAACTGCATCTTGCCAATGGCCTCACACCATGTGAACTTTTAAAATTTATTTTTCTATGGCTGGCCAGTCGTTTGTCATGTTGACAGGCAATGGCCTTCTGAGAACACTAGCTGCTGTTATAGGATCACTGAGGCCAAACAGAAATGGAGAAAATAGCTGGAAATATTAAAGTACTACTCTGTCTCTAAACCCGGTGGGTAGGAAAAATTGGTCGTTGTGAATCTGTTTGAGCATAAGGACATAACTATTCTGTTGGTGTTAAGCAACTTCATCTACCTCAACTTCAAAGAACAGCATTAAAGCAACGAGATAAATTTCATAACAGGTGAGGAGGAAATAGATGTTCTTAGGCTGTTGATTATGCTTGAACTGAGCATGCAGACTCATAGAAAACACAGAATACATAGCAAGGGGCAGATAGGATATTCCTCTACCTAGATCAAGGTATTCATTTTATGTTATGAATACATGCCCATCTGCCTGTTTTCAGAAGATCTCAAATGCCTCATTAGTGTTTTGTGGAAATAAGGCACGATCAGGTGTCTCATAGAATCACAGAATTGTCCAGGTTGGAAGGGCCCTTTAAAGGCCATCTAGTCCAGCTCCCCTGCAGTGAACAGGGACACCTACAGCTGGATCAGGTTGCTCAGAGCCCTGTCCAGCCTGACCTTGAAGGTCTCCAGGGACAGGGCATCCACCACCTCTCCTGTTCCAGTGCTTCACCACCCTTATCGTAAAAGACTTTTTCCTAATATCCAGTCTAAATCTCCTCTCTCTCAATTTGAAACCATTTCTCCATGTCCTATCACAACAGGCTCTGCTAAAGAGTCTGTCCCCTTCTTTCTTGTAGCCCCCCTTTAGATATTAAACGGTCTCCTCAGAGCCTTCTCTTCTCCAGACTGAATAGCCCCAGCCTGTCCTCACAGAGGAGGTGTTCCACCCCTCAAATCATTTTAGTGGCCCTGCTCTAGACACACTCCAGCAAGTCCATGTCCCTCCTGTGCTGAGGACTCCCCATCTGGACGCAGCACTCTAGGTGGGGTCTCACCAGCACAGAGCAGAGGGGCAGGATCACCTCCTTTGCCCTGCCAGCCACACTTCTTTTGATGCAGCCCAGGATACCATTGGGTGCCCTGGTTTCCCTTGGGTGTCCTCTGAAAGCGCTCATGAAATGTGGAATCTGAAAATCAGATGGAGAAGATCTTTTTGGGAAGGTGAATGATGTGGATACTGTCAGTCAGGCCTCATCTACGGGAGAGATTAAGATGAAATTTTCTGGTAAATTTACAGATAAGGAGTCTGGGTCTTGATCTGACAGAGGAGGGTCTTTTAAAGGATTCAGTCACATCTTCACCATGTCTTAAAAGGGTGAATCTGAACTTTCTGTTTTGAGGAAGGGAATAAATAGACTTTGTGGATGGGCAAAACTAGGTTGCAGTGATAGAAACAGCCACAAGCAAAAGCAGAGCCAATGTGAGGGTAACCCTAAAAGTTGAAGGTGTTGTGGGAGGTGGCAGTGAAGAGTTTTCATTATGATTGAATATTAATTAGTGACATGGCTATTAATGATGACAGTAATTAACAGAGGAAGGAAAGACTTGTCATTGTCCCGAGGGTGAGTAATCAGTCTTGGCAGGTGATAAATAATGGTTCAGCAAACTCAGCAGAAAGATAATCTGTCAGCCTCAGGACAACTGGAGAACAGCTATAAAACCTTCCAGGCTCTTGGCAACATTCAAGAATGACTTCATATTTTTAACAGAGACAAATCAAAATCCATGATCTCAAGTGTTGCTTATATTCTGGAGTGGCCGATGATGGTACTTCTGGCTGAGTCGAGGCTTTCAGTTTGCCACTTTAAACCTTTCTTTTTCAATCTTGACAACACAGAGAAGAAAGACTGATGAAACAACTTCCGGCATTGTTTGCATTTTTCATTGTGGTTTGATGAAAATTGAGTAAATTCCTCAAAAGAAAAGTAGAGCCGGGGTGTTATAATCATTCTATGGAGAGTTAATCCTGCAGTAAGTATCCCGTGTATCTGGGAGGGGTTCGGTTAGAATGCACTTCACCTCCATTACCCTTGAGCAAGACAATGAAGTAACTACTCCAGGAGATGTTCAGATATGAGCTGTCACATCACCTGGGAATAAAATGACTAAGGGAGTACTGGAAGCCTGAGGTCTGAGACCAAAATCAGGGCAAACAGTGGGCATTTTATTTGAGGAGATGAACAGAGAGAACAATAAAGATTCTGGTTTACCTTGAACCAAGGCAGGAATTTTGTGAGGTTTGGTTTTGTTTCTGACAATACAGCAGTGCTTTGATTTGAGTCTTCTTGAAATGGTTTTCTAACCTCAAGTGTTTGTTATATCTTTAGGCTATTCTTGTTTTGTAAAAGGCAAAAGGGAACATCCATGTTTATGAAATAGGAAGAGTTATTAACCAACATATCAAAACAACACTTACTCCAAACATTTTCCCATATATTTTTCAGCTCACACTGTGTCTGCCAGCAAAGTACCAAGAAAACATCTCATATATTGAATGCACAGAATGTTGCCTGTGGACAAGTCAGGGCTCACTCAGACTTTGGCTTATTGCAGTAGAGAATCAGGTGCCACATTTTATGGGTGAAAGTCGATACATTCTGTTATTCAACCGTATACAGTAACTCTAGTGACAGGGTCACCAGTTTCTTGGCCATGTATTGTATATACACATGTGGTTTACGCAGGGTGTGTAAAATTGAGCTAAAGCAGTTGTCACCTAGGACTCTGAGGTTTGTAAGGCGGTAAATTAGTTCACATGTGTCTCTTGTTGGGGTTCTCCTGTGTGGCTGGCTGGCTGTGGGTCACCTGAGTTCTCGAGTGCCAGAGCATGAAGAAGGGATCACTAGGCACACTTAATCCCACTTTCTTCTACAAGGCATTGCATGTCTTTGACACAAGCTAGAATTTTACCTTTTTTTTT
>VXAV01010948.1:923893-943966 GCA_013399715.1 Alectura lathami | reverse complement strand
CTAGAGTTTAAAGTGTGGGGGCTTTGTTTCCCAACTGAATGCTGCCATTTTGGGCCTTGGGGTCAGCCTTTACTGTGTCTTGTTTTTAGTTGTCAGAACTGTGTGAAGGTTGATCTGGAAGGAGCATCAGGCTCACAAATGGGGGATGCCACTGGCTTTGTCTCCAATTAAAGAACCTGTTGTGTGGCCAGCCCTCCAAGGGGCAAATCACACAAAAGTTTGCATCAGTTTCCTGTTTCCAGTTAACAGTTTGTGTTTTATATAGCAGATGCCAGCACACAGAAATTATGATTTTCAGGTGCATTAGTGGGCAATTAAATTGCGAATGACTCACGGCCTATAGTTACAGACCTTAAAAGGAAAGTTTTCAGATAGTAAACTTGGACTGTGTTTTCAGTGTGCTACCAGGCTTATTTAGGGGATGTTTTCTGTCATTAAATTGTTATTCATAAAAATATCCCCAAACTTGGCTTCAGATAGTGCAGGGTTTGAGTTGGTAGGGATTGGTGGATAGAGGCAGGAGTGGCAGTGTTGAAGTGGGTTTCTTTGAGTGCCAGCAGTGTGTAACAGTCTGACCAGCTTTGCTTTCTGTTTTTTTCTTGTTAACTCCTGTAATTCAACAGTGTAGCAGTTGAATTTCCAATGTGGAGTTTCTCAGTGGAGTGTTTGTTTAGAAAGGTGGTTCTAGTGCACTTGTGTGCTAATGTTTGTTAGGGTGACCATTGTATATATTGTAGGGTTTTTTTCCTAGAACAATTTTTTCCTTCTTACTTGCTTTCAAACCTTTTGGGCCTTTTGTACACATAGCTATGTATATACACCATTTGGTGCTTTCAGTGAAGAGCGTACAAAAACTGCCACTTCTCTAATCCACCCTTGAAATGCATTCTGAGTTCCTACAAGTTCTAGTTGTGAAGTACAGACAGTAAAGGAAGGAATATAATATCCCATATGCATTTATACAACATTTTGCTGAATTTTTCGTTCTGCATATTTTTGATTTCATTATTAGCACCATTAAAACTGGTTACAGCCAACTAATTAACTGTAAGTACCCTAAATATCTGTCATAAAGCAAAAAAAGGCTGTTCGGCAGCACGCACACTCACACACACGTGCTGTGAGGCTATGGCTAAGTACTTTTGCACATCGTTGCCTACTGAAAGTAGCAGTGCACCAGTGATGGTGAATAATTAGATCTTGGCAGTGTCTCATTTTTCT
Organism: Alectura lathami; assembly: GCA_013399715.1. Classification (NCBI taxonomy): domain Eukaryota; kingdom Metazoa; phylum Chordata; class Aves; order Galliformes; family Megapodiidae; genus Alectura; species Alectura lathami. Next base: position 942,745 of record VXAV01010948.1, on the reverse strand, counting down.
TGTGAATATTGCATTGCACAATTAGAGATCACTTCTGCTTTCCAACCTTGCTCTTAATGAAAGACAATCAGATAAGAATGGCACTGACTCTTCCTAGTCGTTAAGAGAGCTGAAGCAGCCCCAGTGATGGAAATGTAAGCAGAGCACACGTGAGAGAAAGAGGTTTATGCCAGTTTATGGCAGTGGGAAGGAGTCTTGTACATTTTGTACGTGTTTTTGGAGACACAGCATGAAGGTGCTTCTCTGTGGTCATCAGCACTGCCCTGGAGTATCCAAAGAGGATCGCTACAAAGCATCTCAGGGGACAACATCTCATTTGAGGTTCTGCTTGCATCATTCATAGGCAACCTCCCACCCCCAATTTATATGGGTAAAGCAGGCCTATTAGTTACATGATTGAGCTTGCATGATTGCACTTAGCCTTAGTTTGTAATTGGCCAAACACAGGCATGATTCAAATAACGCTTCAGCTGGTGACATTTCTTTGGCTGCAGCATATTTACTCCAGAGGGCACATGTGAACATAATTTAAAATAAAATATAAATCAAGCCCACAACAAATTGTTTTTGCAGATATTACAAGTAGTTCACAGTAAAGGAAATCATCACAGCTCGGCACAGCTGTAAATAGTTTGCTTAACTGTTTTCCTACATGAAGAAGACTGAAACTCTTAAGTGGACTTGGTGGTAAATGAGCCAAGCTTTGTCTTGTGTTATACAAGAGTTCAAAGTAAAAAATAAGGAGGTCTTTCCTAGCACTGAAATGCATGTTCTGAAGCATTTTCTTGAAATAAGGGGAGAAAGAACAACGGTAGAAGAAAGTGTTCATTTTCAAAGAAAATTTGCAGCAGTGTAACCAGCTGTAATGAGAAAGAGTCAGGTTAGTGGTCTCGTAGGCCTCCTTCTCTAAGTGGTGTGGGTATGTGACTTCAGGGCGCTGTTTGACCCTGAGATTCTGGCCATGTCCTGAGTATGACCCTGAGCTATGAGGAAGCGTCATCCATCCTCAAATGTTCAGATCCCGATTCTGTCCGTAATGGATCTGGACTAGGGCTCTTAGTTCAGATGCAGGAAAAAGGCTGCATCTGGATCTGGTCTCCCAGTTAGCTGTTTCCATTGTTCAGACAAACAAGCTATTTCCTTTTGTGAATCATCGTGGCAGTCCCCAGACTTGAGAACTGTGCAGCTGCGCGCTGCTCTCGGGGCTGAGCAGAGCAAGGGGTACTCGGGCTTTTTGCCTTAGTCAAAGAGAGCAGGCGGGGAGGAGTGGAAAGTGGGGAAGAGCAGGAATCACGCAGGTGGCAGCCATCTGCTATCAGCAATGAAAGTTGTCAGCCTCGCAAAGCTTCTCAGTATTATCTTTTGGGAACCAGACCATCATTATTTTACTAATAGAGTTCAGGCTGTCTTCATCACACTCTATTACTTCTCCTGACAGGGTCCTCTTGGCTGCAGCCTGAAAAGATGTGTCACAACCTTGCCTTGCCTTGGGAAAAATCACCTGAAACCAATGCTCACTTCCATGTCTATGAGTTTTTCCAGCCAGAAAAAAAAAAAAGGGAGGGCATAAACTCCCAGCATAGTAACTGCTCTCAAACAATTGTTATAATTACCAGAATTAATTGTCCTTACTATTTTCATCTTTTGTCAGGAAAACTTAGCAAGACTTCAGAGAGCATTTGCAAGGAAGTGGGAATTCATCTTCATGCAAGCTGAGGCCCAAGTGAAGTGAGTAGTCCTGGGGCACTGAACTGCACCAGTATCTGGGGCTGTGCAGGGAGGGGAGCTCTGTGAAGATAAAAATTCCTCTCTTAAAGTCTTTACTGCAACTATGCTCAAGAAGGTATTGGTAAATCACCCGCAGACTGGAAACAACATAGAGCCAATTCTTAAGGTTTGCACGAGAATCTGAAAGATGTGTTTAATCATCTCTGTGTAGAAATGCTTGTCAGGAGTTCCCGAGCCTGAGTTTTCCAAGTGAGATTGGGTAATCTGCTTGCCCATTCTGCTTCTACTTTTGTGTGGTATTTTGTTTTGTATGAATAGGAAGAACAAAACTTTGCTGTCTGTCTGTGTAACTCTCTGCTTGTAAATTATTTCAGGGTTTAAAAATACTGTTATTTAAAAGTGCTTATAAAGGTGGTATTTACTGCAGGCAATATTTGTTTTTCTCATTTATACCAATCTCCAGCCAACTCAGTTGTACCTCCTATTTTCTGCAGTCCAGATTGTGCTCCTAGCAGTGTGGGGGATTGAGTACCATTTACATGCAACTTACTCCAATTCAATACTTTTTTTTTTTTTCCTGTCTTCTACATATATTTGAAATCTACATTTTTTCACATCTTTGTGTAAACAGTTTGATGTTCTTAGCATGTTGTCATTATTGCTGCAAAACGGATACGGTCCGGAGTTTGTAGTCTAGTGTACTTAAAGGCCTGCCTGTCCATTTTGTGCATGTCATTGTCACCTGTAAAAGTGAAAGGCTGGTGAAGATGGTGGTTAAGAATACCAGTACTAATGGTCTGTATCGCTACAAAGAATTTGCGCTTTCAGCATCAGATGCTAAAAAGTTAAGGAACATTATTTCTGGAGGGTGTGGCTGAGGTCTCTATCTTTGATTAACTTGTTGGAATTCTGATTTTTTTTTTTTTGCTTAATCACATTGTAATTATGCACTATTTAAGTACATTGTAATTATCCTGAAAATAACAAAGTGATTAAGGGATTTTTTTTCTGAGCAGAATACCAGTGTTCTGCTTAGAAGAGAAAATGAGAAGTTACAATAGCAATGTACTTCAGGTTACTTAAAGGTTTGTTGCCAAGAGGAAAAAAAAATCTAAGTCAAAACAAAATTCTGTATTCCTTCTACAGCATAAATTATCACCTGAGAAAGAAATCTTAATTTCAGTTGCTTTTTTTTTTTGACATGATCAGTGTTGCGTATTCATCTTTTCATGGAGAAAAGATGAGCTGGAATTCACAGTGTAATACATGGTGGTGTATTAACTAAAAAAGAAAACAAAGCCAAAACACCTGAAAGCATTTCCCCTGGTGATCAAGTTCTGTGTTTGCTTCTCAGCTCAGTACAGCAACTGGTGTCTGGTGGCTGCTCGTGCCAAGCTGGTTTCTCATCTCAGCCATCTCAGAGGGAGGGGAACACCTAGCTGCAGACGAGTGTGGAGAGGGAAGGGGTGTTCAGAGGCTTCAGTCCCCCATTTCCTATCCCCTTGGTGCACTTCTAGCACAGACTCAGCTGAGGATCGCTGCCTCTCCAAAAGAGAGACAGGAGAGCCTGATGGTCAGAAATTCTAGCTCGTATGTTTTTTTCTCTCACTGCTGTCATTATCCCAGGGGCACTTGTGCAGGAAGCCAGCACAGGGATGCTGCCAGCTTCTCAAGCCTGCTTTGGAGGTGAGAGCAGTTCCTCTTCACCTGAGTCTCATCTGGTCTCTCTGCAGGCAGGTCTTGCAAGGCAGCGTGATTGTGCTGTGCTCACGTGTAGAGCTGAGCATCAGGCAGGAGAGGCTAGATGGTGCCAAGAGGTAGGGGAACGTTTGCTTTCAGCAACCTCCAGTGGCCTTTGTGCGTGCTTTCAGTGAGTAGATTCACTGCCTGCATCAGGGCTGAAATTAGTGGGTTACACTTGTGCCAACCCAATCACATGGCCTCAGATGAGTGCTGGCCTGCAGGGCACCATCAGCGAGCTCTGCTCCTGTCACTCGCGATATCACCCCACGCTCTGCCAGCACCAGGGCAGGTGGAGCCAGTCTGTTGAAATCCCCAGGGGTGGTGGCCACAACTGCTGCCTGTACTGTCACTGCTGGTGTGGCTTTGAATAGCTGCCCCATAGGAGTCACTGGGTGCAGCAGGGTGTCCTGGGAGGGACCTCCAGCCTGGAGTAAAGAGGTGCTAAGAGGTGCAGTTCTGGTGATGCTGGCAGAGCCAAAGCCAAACATGAGCTTCTAGATCTGGGAATAGGGTATCAGGAAAGGCTGTTTTTCTCACCATATGGAGAGGGAGGAAAAAAAAAAAAAAAAAGATAAATTTTCCATCTTAATAGGAAAATTTCTCTTGGCACATATTGCAATAAACATGAATGACGTTCTGTTCGTGACACGTGGCCTTGCAAGTTGGAGTGTGACATTTCTATACAAAAAAAAAAAACCTGGATTTCTAAACGTTTTTGTCACTGGGTTAAAACCTCAACTAGGAAGTGTAACAAGGAAGAAAACATTTGTTGTGTGGTGACACGTTTATGCTTTCGTTTTCAGAATCGACAGGAAAAAGGATAAAACAGAGAGGAAAATTTTGGACAGCCAGGAAAGAGCATTCTGGGATGTGCACAGGCCTGTGGTAAAGCTCCTTTTAAATGATCAGGCTTTCCAGGTTTTGACAGGAAATTTTTATTGGTAGTTAACACTGTGCCATGAACTGCACAAAGATACTGCCTTTAAAAACAGTGCATGGGTTTTCCTCACAATCCAAAACAAGTTACTACAAGATTATTTCAGACATTCTAGGTTTGTGAATGCATGAAACTGTTGACTTGGAAATGTATGATAAATGTGAAGTGTTGAAGATCTTTTTCGTGTGTGTGAAATAGAAGCAGCTTACCCAGTTTGGCAGAGACTTCGTGGAAAAAGCTCTCAGCTGAGGCATTTCCTCTTGGTGCTAAAGTTATGAGTAAATGGATTTGATGCTGAGATGCCAACTTTAGGTATATGCACTCTCTTGTTTAGCAAGCATAACTTATGGGATGCAAACTTAAGGGAAGAATTTGAGACAAGATCTAACTGTATATTTTAGGTAGGTAAGGTAGCATGTAGATTGTAAACAGGAAAGAGCAGTGTGATAGCCATCTCTTTTACCTGTCTGTTTTCAGCCGGGCTGTGTGAACACCACAGAAATGGACATTAGAAAGTGTCGCCGGATGAAAAACCCACAGAAGGTGAAAAAGGTCAGTTTGAGTTTCTGGGTTTGTTTCATTTTTTAATGCAAGTCGCACTTGACACCTACAGTGTATCAGTTTTTCTTAATAGGAATCTAATGAAGTGTTCTTGCAAGCAGAAGTTCAATTCTGATCTAATCAGTGAATTTACTATTGTACTTTTATCAACACAGAGGTAAAGACTGAGTGACTGGTGGAGCTGAGAATGATATAAGGAGCTCTGTGCCCCCACAAAACTCAAGTCAATTGGCAAAAGTACCTGGGTTCCATTCTTCAGAAATTATTTGGACACAGGTTTCTCAGAGCGGTTTACCTGCCTTAATAATTTCAAAGGCTTGATCATTAACAGCTTGGATTCTTTTGACTTCCAGCAAGTTTCTAGCTCTTACATGTTTTTGTTAGTTTTGGAGGTGACACCAGACTCCTAACTTCCATTGGTAGTTAAATTGCAGCAGAGCTATTCACTCATCTTATGAGTGTTAACTAAAAATGTTCAATAAAAATGTTAAATAAAAAGCTAAACTACTAAATGACAGGGTAGTTGATGTTACTTTCAGTGCAAGTCTCTGCCCTGAAAACAAATGGCTAAGAGTCAAACTGCAGGTTCACATGACCCATTGACACCTGGTTAAGCTCTTTCTTTGATGATAAGAAATTAAACTGAGTGGAAGAAAATGCCCTAGGATTGGGTTCTAGTACTACCTTTCTCTACTTGCTTCACTGCGATGATCTCACAGCATTCAGCTTGCAAACATTGACAGGCACAGCCCTCAGAGCTCCTAAAAATTATCAGCTGCATCTTAATATTGAAGATAAACCATTTTCTATTTACTGTGAAACACCCCCGTAGACGGCAGCAGCGCAGAGTGGCCACCTCACACGTAACGGGAAGGTCTCAGGTGTGAGAGTTTTGCTGGAAAGAAGGCTGTGCAGGAAGCCCAGAGCATCCTGCCAGCATGCCTGCAAAGGCCCCAAGCTCAGGCATCTGCAGCGCAGTCAGATCTGTCAGTTTTGCTCCAGGCTGAATGATTGTTGACCCATGTGGAACTAAATAGTAGGAAATGGTTGGCTTATTACCTTACTGCTTTGCATACTGCATTTCTCATTGCTTAACAGAGAAAAAGGCTGTAATTTCTTCTGTTTGTTTGCTGCTTCTTTGCAGTCAGTCTACGGGGTCACAGAGGAGTCTCAGCCCCAAAGCCCTGTACATGTGCCCTCCCAACCCATACGCAAAACTACGAAAGAGGATTTCCGGAAACAAGTAAGTAGATGGCGGTGTGGCAGCTGCCCTGAGAACTAAGTGCATCTAGAAGTCGGCAACTGTTAGCTGCAAAACAGAAAAGATTACCTAATGTTACAGAGATATCAGTAAAAACAACTGTTGCTTTACCTGTGCTTGATCCTTATGTGTTTTATGTAGAGCAGTAAGTATTTAAAGATGTGTATTAATTGAGCAGTGCAGTTATGGGCAATACTGACCTTAGTTCCTAGTATTACCTTCTGTGTGGGCCAGTAGACAGATTCGTTTCCAGATCACTGAGAATGCCTGAGAAGTAGGCACTGGCTGCAGAGTGCTGTGAAGAACTAGTTTATAGCACAGTATGACTGTACTTTAAAACCATCTTCCTTAGCTAGAGAAATGGAAGTGTGTGTTTTAAAATGAGCATCGCATTGCACCCTGAGTGATCTGGGAGCCTCAACCCCAAATATATACCTTCCTTACATTTAATTATTTCTTCTGAAGCTCACTGGGGCTTTGCCGTGTGAAATGGAGACTCCTGATGGAAGCAGTTAATAAGCTGCTTCTGCTACCTAGGGGAGGGTCCCATTTCATTCTGAGTTACTTTCAAGCTGTTTGGAACGGGAAATCAATGTTATGTTGGGATGTGATCAATGCATACTGTGGAGCTCCTGGATTGTTAATGTCCTTGTCACCTCTCTCCTCAGATAACTTTTCTGAACCTGCAGATAGACAGGCATTGTTTAAAGATGTCCAAAGTAGCAGAAAGGTGAGTGTCCCCTTTTACGCAATTTTCCATCATTTCCTCATCTCAGATTTGGCATTTCCAGAAAGAGCAAGTAGGCAGGAACATACAAAAGCTCATGCCATTCCTGTGCAGCGAATCCTTCTCCCTCCTTGCCCCGCCGTGCTACCTGTCTGCTGACCACTGGCATTTGGTACTCGCCCTTCTACCACTGTGGGAAAAATGAGGATGTTTTTATACTGTAGTAGCAAAAGAAATGTGACTCACAGAGGAAAGAACCATTGCAGGGTGTTTGTTTCCCACCCCTTCACAAGCCTAGAGTTTGTTTACAGAAAAAGCCATTCATCTTTCAGTTGAAAAACATTCATTTTCCCTTTTTTGGGTGAACTGAGTGCTCATTTCCTGTTAGACTGGCACATCTCTGGGGAGGGCACTTGTGTTTGCGTCTTGTTGCATGTGGTGTTTCTTTTTATACGGGTGTTCATTCATGCTAGGGTTGTGCTTTACCAAAAAATGTTGTTTTGTACTGAATTTACTTACAGTCACCCTAATATACTGAGACAGTAATAATTTCCAGGCTGGTAATTTACAGAGAAACAGATGTGTTTGGATTGATTTTTTTCTACGTAGGTATTTATTCAGTAAGATGGACTCAATACAACTCATTCACTTGTGAATATCGGGTGCTGTCCACATAGCACCCTTGTTGTTCGAGTTATGCCGCCATCATACATATATGCCAATGCCAAAAGAAAAATCTACTAGTTGTGAGTAGGTCTGGACAGAAAGCAACTTTCCTGGTCTGGAAGGGCTGTGGGTGGCAGTGCTGCTGGAGGGCCCCAGACTGCGGTATCTCAGGGTGTGAGGAGCGGCAGGGAGGACCCTGGAGGAGTTCAGCAGCAGTGGGGATGGGTGAGAGGGAGTGGATTTGTTTACGTGGCCTAAGTTGACTTCTTGCCTGAAATGAAACCTGTGTGGCCTGAAAGCTGCATGACATGTGCTGAATGCACGCTCCAGGAGCAGATCTGTTGAGTAAGGAGGTTCTGTTACTAGCAAGGCACTTCTCAGGCTGGGCCCCACTTTTGGGACTGAGGCAACCCTCTGCTGCTCCAGGAGGCTGGGGAACAATTTTCTTTCTTTCTTCCAAATCCTTTTTCCCCACTTGGGACCTGAAGACTTGTCAGTTTTAGGATTTGGCAATGAGATTTGACAACTGTTGAGCAAAACTGTGAATAAATTCTACCTACTGTTTTCCTTGACTGCATCAGGCAGTGTTGATGCAATCCCAATACATGTGGCCTTACAGAAATGGCTGAGAAAACCTGAGCACCTTCCTACCAGAAGTAATCTCAACTCCCTAGCTGAAAATGTGTCACAAATCTGCGTTACCATCTCAGCCGCCCAAAGTTATTGTGAAGGCTTAGCAGGGCCCCCTGATCGCGAGGCAGTCAGGTTCTTGATGCAAGCACTGCACCCTTCAGTGAACTCTTAACCACCGCCTCTTCTGCCAGAGTTACACTACATCACCCGAAAAGCCAAAAGTCCAGGTTTGCATTTTGGCTGAAATGCTTTCCCTTAGGATTCCCACTGCCTGTAGCCTCATTTAGACAATGAGGCCATGATTCAGCTGCTGTCATTATACTGAATCAGCAAACTGTGTTTAGCAAATCCTCCCTTGTTTCATTTAATTTAGTGGGTTTTTTTTCCCCTTTTATTTTTTCTGGTACTTTACTGGCACCTCTGATGCTGCCTTATTATTAGGAACAATTCACATTTCACAACAGATATCTCCTGACTGATCCTTTTTGTTTTTTTTTTTTTTTTTTTTTTTTTCTTTAACCAGCCCTCTCTCTCATTGATGTCTCAGGGATTGCTGCTTTCTGAAATTGGACGCTGCTCCCTCCTCCAACCCTTGACCCACAGCAGTCATGAAATGTAATTAATGAAATGAGATGAGACAGCCCTGCGTGCCCTGAGGGGCAGTGGGAACCTGCTGTGGTTACAAAAGTGTATGATTTTAATGCCTCATGATAAGACCTAGGACAAACAAAAAGAAGTAATTACCGAAGAGCAGGTCAGGGAAACTTTCTGCCTTTTGTGACCCTTTGTTTTGCAGGATCTTTTCGTTCTCCTGCCTCTTTAAGGTGTGGAAGATCAGAGGTAACATTTAGCATGGGCAATCACAGTGAAAGTAGATTAGTTCTCAATATGGTGAGACTCAATTAACTTATTTAATTAGTTGGCAGACTGAGGCAGAAAAATGAAGAAGTGCCTTGGAGTATTTCAAGTGTGGACTGGGACAAATTTCTTTTGATTTTTTCACATATGCTGCCTACCTTTTCTAAAATTGCTGCCTAGCCCCAGCGCGATGCCTAGTTGTCCGTGCAGGCACAGCCCTTCTCCCAGGGAACTCTTAGGATTCGAGGCTGTATGTCTTATCTGAATAGGCATGAAGCAAACCTGTATAAGCTTGGTGTTTCTTCAATATCTATATAATTTTCTACATTTTACATCACTAATTATAAACTACATTGGAGTATATTGCATTAGTGCCATCGTGCTAAATGGATTACTGACATAACAAAATGACCTATAGGCTGAAGATCTGACACTCAGGACTGTGATCCTGAAGGGATTTGAGGGTATTCTTACAGCCTTGACACTACTTTGAGTTTCTCACAGTGCATGAAGTTAAGTGGGTGCAAAAGGCTTTGCAAAAACAAACAAACAAACAAACAAAAAAAAGCAGAAAGGAAGTAGGCAATAGCAGCTTGCAACAAATGAAGAGGAGGATATGTGCTTCATGGTCTCATTGCTATCTGCAGGAAGTCCTACCATATCTGTCCAGTTGCTGCCACATCAGGCTCTTTGTAGGCATCTTGACAGAGCCAAGCTTGAGGGAAAAAAAAAGGGGTATAAAAAAAGAGAGAAAATCTGTAGCTCTGATACATGCCTGAGCATTCAGACACTGATTCTACTTTCTTCCTCTTTTTTGAATATCCGTCAGTTTAATAGCCTACACAGAGCAGTATGTGGAATATGACCCCTTTATCACTCCTGCTGAGCCCTCCAATCCCTGGATAAGTGATGATGCAGCTTTGTGGGACATTGAAATGAGGTAAGAACTGGCAGTTTGAAGTAATACTAGAGTTGTCTTGCAATTATATTTGTGTGTTTTTCCCATGGCCCTGTTGGGATAGGAACTTGGATGCCTGTAACTTCACAAGATACCCTCACATAGCTTAAGTTTAAACAAAAGCTTATGCTTCCTTATTTCTTTGGTTTATACAGCCCTTCCACTTCCATATGACTCTGTGGTGGTTTAACCCACGATAGCTCCCAACAGTCACTCGCTCACCACCCCCAGGGTGCAGAGGCCTGGGCCTGCCAGCGTACTGCCAGTGGCCGATATCAGCGGGATGGAAGAGGAAGTGAGAAAAAGAAGAAGGAAAAAAAAAAAAAGTAGAACTAGTTTACTGAAATAGCTAAGGAACAAAAGGTAATAAAAATGCAAAGGGAATATAAGGGTAATAATACTGATACTTGGAAAAAACAGTGACTTACGAGAAAGGCGATTTCAGAACCACACGCAAGCCCAACCTGGAAGGGGAAAAAGAGACACACAAGCCATGGCTTCCCTCCCCCTCACTGGAAAGCAGGGGGAGGGCTGTGACATGATGTATGTAGTATGGAATACCTCATGGGTCAATTTAATTTAGGTGTCCTAACTCCACTCCCCACCCCCACAACTTCCTGATCCCGTCTCTTCCAGCATTCTCAGATTCGACTAGATTAGAAACTGTGACAGACTTGATGTGCATTACTCTCTAAGTCAGGAAATGGGTGTTCTCATGCCCATCAAGGACATGCATGGACTCAACTCTGAGAACCTTACAGACACAGGATGCTGCTAAGAGACACTTTCTCCAGCACACCTCCTTTGACCTTTGAGAGCCTGCTCTCAAGTCCTCCCTCAGTTCTGGCACTGTGTACAAGATGCCGTTGGCAGGACAGGACAGGCTGGAGCAGTAGCAAGGTGCTGTGACTCACCATGCTGCCTTTGCTGATTGCTCAGCACACCCTTTGGCTGACTGCTGCAACTGCTCAGCAGGTTCTCCTGCAGCTGAGCTGCTGTTGTTGTTCAGCACCACGGCATGAACAACCCCTAGCAGGGTTACAAAGAGATACAACCCCTGCAAAATACTTCTCTGGAGGAACCCCACCCACAAGGTAATCCAGACATCATGGTTTCTGGGTCTGTTGAGGTGGCTGGAAACCCCAGAAAACATTTCTGTTTCTCTGAGGAATGCAATTAGCCTGGTGTCATAGCCTTTGTAGGAATTTAAAGTAAATGCTGGGCTTATGCTATGATTTCAGAGTTAAGGAAAATGATTCTCCTGCTGATGAGCAAGAAAGTCATATTGTTGTGAGACAGAGAACAGAACAAACATCTTTGTATTTCCATTTTACTCTCTATAGCAAGAGACCTCCCTGTGTCTGCATCTAGCTGCAACTTGCATGAATAATTAAATGATTCCTGAGAGCTCCAGTAGCCCTTGTGCTGCCTGCAAGGCTGTTTCCTGTGTTAGGTGAGCAGAGCCCTTGTTCAGGAAAACAAAGTCCCTCTTCCTTCTGATGGCAAAGCCAGCTTCTGAGTGGGGACACCGCTGTGCCACAGCAGCTCATCCTTCATGGCACTGGGGAAATGCCTCGGGAAGCCTTTAGCCTTTTCAGTTTATGCACAAGCAAGTAGAACAGTTTTGATCTCTGGAATCAGCAGGAAATTCCCTGCACTCGGCCGGTGCGTAGCTGTGTACCAGCATGGCTCGCATGTCCCTGTGTCCAGGCTGGCTTGCTCACCAGAGGAGGAGTCAGCCCCAGCGCTCTGCGCCCCGAGTGAGGACATGCCCATCAGTGTTGCTTAGTCTCCATAGCAAGAGGAGATCAAAGTGGGCACTTTATTTACCCCTGTGGCTTATTTGTCTTCAGCACAGATCGCCACCGTCCCCTAAGGCTTCAGGATTAGGAATCACTGTGGACAGGATGAGACGTGCATTTTAATAGATACATACTGTTTACAATGGCTCCACTGTCACAGATGTGAGCAGCAGTAATGGTTGTCTCGTGGTATGACGCCATCACACCAGAAGCTTTCAAACACTTTGTGAGCCCAGATTACGCTCTGATGCGGGCTGTCTTGTCGGATACTCATGATTCCCAGGCAGTGCCTCTCTCCATAGGCATCTCTGCAACCTGTCCGGCAATTCAAGCAACAGCTTATGTAAGCGGGGTTGTATTAAGAAATAGCATAGCAGAAAGGTTGTGATGCCTTTGCATCTCAGTGTCCCAGCTGAGACACAAAAAAAGAGTCTGATTATCATGGAGGGGAAGAGAAGGGTGTCTTTTAGTCTTGCAAGACTTAGGCATTCAAGAATCAGAGGCATTGAAAAATAAAATGCCAGAAACTAGTAATCGTTTTTAGAAACCTTGTCCTCCCTGCTTCTTAATGAAACCACTTTTTTTTAATGCAAATGTGCAACTGAAAATCTGAAGGCAGTTCCAAGTGACCAGCCAGCACTGTGTGGGACACAAGGAGATGCTCTGGAGCTTGTCAGAGACCCAGAGAACATTGCTAGCAAATTTCTGCCTTGACATACAATAAATTGTTCTTTATGTGAAATGATCAGGAAATGTCACTGAAAGTAACATTATTCATTGTCTCTCTCATTTTGCCATATAAGCAGCACCCAAACAATACAATTGCATTAACCAAGACCCTGGTCTTTATTACTTCTTTTTGTGTGTTGTTTGCTAACTTGTATTTCTGGAAAATCTTAAGGAAGAAGCCACCGTCTCCTTGTCTGATAATCTTTCTCCCTTTGCTGCTTAGCAGAAACAGCAGCAGCTGCTTCGACAGCAGGCAGAAATGCACATTCCATCTGTTTTTACCCCTCTCTATCCAAACAGCAAAGAACCGAGTCAGCAGCGTGTGAAAAGATGGGGCTTCTCCATGGATGAGGTGCTGAAGGACCCAGTAGGACGAGACCAGTTCCTTCGTTTCCTGGAATCAGAATTCAGCTCAGAAAACCTCAGGTGAAACCTTTTTTGACTTGAACTAAGTAAATGGGATTAATCATACCCTCTGACACAGGTGAAATACAGAGCTTCATCTGTGGTGTGCTAAAAACACCAATTTGAGTAAAGTTGAGAATGGTGGGGTCTGGCCCGTAGCACTGCTACAGACACTAAAATGATATGAGTAATCCCAGGAGCAGTGTGTAGCAGAGTTGTCAAGTATAGCATGCAAAGGCTTGCAAAGTGGTAATTTTGTGATGAAGCATGTTATATTGCCAGTGAGCTCCCTAGTAATACGTGGAATTTGTGTGTGTATTTGTGACAGGGGTCATGTCGGGGAAACGTGGTGTGGTGTTCGTGTGGGCAAAAGCTGTTGCAGCTCAGCAAATCAGGTTTGCAACAGCTACTTTGAGTTCTGGCACCTCTTAACTATTTGAGAGCTTGACTCTCACCTTAATAGCGTTCTCTTGTGTGGGTATTCTGAGTACATTGTGGCTCCTCTCATTGAGGAGATGACAAAACTCCTAGTCTGAAACGTTAGTGATGTGATTCTGCAGCACAGTTCTGCTGCTTCACCTACAGCAGGAATAGGTAGCAGTAATTAAGTTGCCATTTTTCAGTGGACCAGCACTAGATGGCGGTGGCACCAGGGTAAGCTGCAGCCACCAACCAGTGCCAAAGGCAAGGTTTGGGTTGGTGGTGGGGTGTCAGTGTGCACTCTTGTGGGACCCATATCCTTTATCCTTAACTGAGGTACAGCAGGCCAGAGTCACTTCATAGGTATCTGCAGTTGTCTTTGCCTGCACCTCATTAGTCTGGCAGTCAGAGAAGGGTCCAGCAGTCATTTGACTGCCCTAGATACTGCAGCATCAAACAAAGAAAAACATTTTTTTAGACAGTCTGAATTGTACCGCTGAGGCAGTGCAGTGGTGCCGTCTCAGCACACGGATGGGCACAGGGACCCCTTCCAGCAGGCCTGCAGGTCGCTGGCAGATGCAGCCAGAGTGCTCCCAGTTTCACTAGCAGAATCATGCCTGCCTCAGTGATGAGGAAGTCTGCCGTCAGCTGAACGTGCAGTTGGTCTGGTTTTGTGCCTTCCCTGGGAATGAGAAGGTTTAGCACCATTCTCAGTTTACACCAGCTCAGAACTTTATTGCACGGGCTTTGTGTTTTGTTAAACTTCTTTCACTTCGATAATCACGTGCATTAGTAAAGCACATAAACAATTGCCACTTTATTGCAGTCTGCTCGCCTTTGGAAGTGAAATTTCCCAAAAAGTGACTGTAAATGACATTGAAACTGACTGTCATATTTATCATACTTGCTTGTCCAGGGAGAAATACGGAAAGCATGGCAGTAGCAAACCAGTGAAAAATCAATGCACTTCTATGTTTTTATTTTTAAAAGCTTGAGAGTTATTTTTAAGGAAAACAAGGGAATGTTAGTAAATTACATAAATGAACTTGGCATTGTATTGCTGAACAGGTACTGAACTTGTATGTGCTTAATGTCTGCACTTATGTATATTGGTGCTTATTTGCAATTAAATCGTAGTGATGAAGTGCAAAATTAATATACTGTATTGAAATACCCCTCAAATGGGTTTTATGAAATATATTTGGGGTTGCACTGATGAAATCCAGCAGGTTTTACCCCTGGTGGGTGTCCCCTGGGCACATCCTACTCAAACAAATGGAGCAATTTGCATTACTACAAAGCAAGCGTTTACCTCTCGTGGTCAATCAGAGCCACTCCTCCTGTGGATGTGAGTTCTTTTTGGTTATGGGAAGGCTTGTGGCAGTGGGAAGCTGCAGCTTAGTGGGCTGTGATTGAGAGGTTAAATCCCACATCCTTTTTGGAAGACTCTGGTATCATTATTAGTGAATGTGGTACCATTACTGTCATGCTTGCGGTATCGTTATCGTGGTATTGGCTGATGTGGTATCATAATGACCTGATACTGGATCAGTGTTAGCAAACCTGCTTAGGGCTGTAAATAATAATTAACAGGATGTAAAGGCAGAAATATTCATAAGAAAGTTGGAATAGGATAGACTGTTAAATGTGGAGAAGCAAACAGTGGCTTCCTAAAGTTCAGGAGTGGAAGAGAAAGTTTCTGAATTCTCAGTAAGAGTGTGTAGTTAAAAGGAAAGCAACTGCTGGATGCTTTAAGTTATGCCCAGCAGTGAGGCTAGGACCTGCCTCGTCTAAGCAGTCAGCTTGGAAGCACGTGCCTTCTTCTATACCAACCAGTGCCAAGGCTGCCTTTACGGTGAGAGAAGAAAAGCTGAACAGGAGTCAGTGAATCACCAGGGAAGGATTTGTTTCAACTGTAAGTGGAAACAAAAGTAAAAGTAGCTAAATTACACTGTAAAGCTTCCGTCTTTCTCCAACTTCTATAAGCCTGAGACTAATTTGAGTGATGGTGTCTGCGTGGTAGACAGCTATGGTTAGGTGAGGTGCATCCCACCCAGACTCTGGGAAGCTGTAAGAAATTTTCTGAGGGTGCAGCATGTAGCCCCTTGCTAGAAGAATTACATTTGCAGGTGTCTGTTAAGGACCCTCCTCCCAGTAGCTATCCGGAGACATGGGAATTGTCACGGTGGGAACGTCTGCTATCTTGGGATTGTCAGGCAGATCTTCATTTATGTTGGCAGGAGTCCTGCAGGCCACTGTGCTGTCCTCGAGGCAGATCTATGAAAGTGACTGCTGGAAAACAAAGAAATTCCTGGTGTTGCTAGAAAAGAGTTTCCATCAAGTGTGCAGCTGAGAGTGTCTTGAATGTAATTCAGTGGTGTATTGAAGAGACCAAATTCTGCTCTTATTCCCAGCAGTGCAAGTCCAAAATCACAGGCTGGATGGCAGTGGGGCATTTCCTTATCTTCCTAGCTGAGAAAAATTGGTGCTGGTGGGGGTCTCGGGAGAGGCACGGCCCGAGGCAGCAGCAGACCAGGCTCACTGACCTCCCAGGTCTCCTTCCAGCTGTGTTTCTGTGTTCTAATAAACTTGCAGGATCATGTCCAGCAGTCTCCTGGGCTTGGCTGAGCCCTGTAACTTATTTATTTACTGGCTGTCCATTATTTATGTGAGAACAGGAAAGCCAGGCAGTTGGGCATTTTTCTCTCTGTTCTTAATTCTTTTTCTTGCTGTCTTCTGTTTTCTCTGTTGCTATCTTTCTTCTACAATTTGTTTTGACTCTGTTGATTTTTGAAGTACCCAAAATATAGCAGACAAAATGNTTAAAAAAAAAAAAAAAAAAAAAAAAAAATAAAATAAAAAAAAAAAAAAAAAAAAAAAAGCTGTCAGAGAGTTGTACACATTTTTTGTGACCTGGAAATCTCGTGGGACAATTTGAGATAGTTGAGATGTTCATCTAACTAGTGGGTTGATTTTTTTTTTTTTTTTTTCCCCCCCCCCTGATTTCAAAGAACGTCAGCTGGAAGGAGAAAGCTAGGTGGGAATATGGGACATGCTAATTTTACCCAAAGCGAAAGGAGGCTGCACACCTGTTTATAGGCCTGAATAGAAAACACATGACACTTTATAGGAATGTACTGTGGAGCTTGCAATATAGCAGTACAGGCGTTTTGTGTGTTATTGTGAACATATGTTGCAAATAGAGCTATCTGGAAGAGAATTCTATCTACAGAAAGCATTTATGTCTTACATGACACCTAATGGCTGAAACTTGTTGCCAAATTTTTTTTCTTTCCTTTTCATCAGGAAATGAGATTTTTGGACATTGGGGAAAGCAGACCTATCAAGAAAAAAGAATAATGAATAGTACCTAAAACCCATACCTTTCCAAACCAAAAACACGCAGAAAGTTTGCAACTGCTCTGAGAGCCATCCCCAAGTGCTCGATGTAGCCCAGCCCCGGCAGCCCCCGGTGCCGGTGGTGTTTGTGGTGCCGGTTCCCGGGGAGCAGGGCTCTGTCCCCGCCGGCCACCAGGCGGCACGGGCGCTCCACGGCCGAGGGGAAGCATCCACGGCAGGAAGAGCTTTCCCGTTACATTTGCCTGAGCATCGCAGGTACTCGTCCAGGGGGCTGGAAGGAGGTGGCTGTGTCTCCGCACCGGCTGCAGACGCACTGCTTTTGTGCGCTGCGTGACTCCCCGTGTCCTGTTCCAGAAAGCTGAGAGGAGCTCACAGCTTGGAAGTGGGGTGCCCAGTCTGGGGGGCAGGAAGAAGGATGGCTGAGGGGAGGCAGCAGGGCATTGGACACTTGTTCCCATTCCTACCAACTGGAAATACTGCAGCAGCAAAGGGACAGGGCTCTGCTTGCCCTTAGCACACAGCCTGGCTGCAGCCACCCAGTCCCAACACGCCACGCTGAGGACCGCCACACTCACCACGTACTGAGGACCTGGCCATAAAGCTATACAAGGGTGTAAACAGCTCCCCTGTCTGAACCTCGTGTTGACGTGTGCTTATTACCTACCTTCATTTCCCCTCCCAACCGTGCTGTTAAAATGTTTTCTTATCTTGTTGAAAGGAAGTGAGGAGGGCATGGTCATGTTTCAAACTGACAGTCACTCGGGGACTTTGCTGTCAAGCCAGGGGCATCATGTCCTGCCCTCAGATGGGGTTACAGCACCGGCCTAGTGCTGACAGCCTCTCCTCAGTCTCCAGTCATCCATGTTTTGTGTCTGATCAGGTTTTAAAATTCCTTTTTGTTTTACACCATACCTCAGGAACAGCTCCCGTGCTTCCCCAGCAGTCTTTTCGCCGCGGGGCATCTGCAAACCACCCACCGCGTGCCGCAGAGAGGCAGGGCAGGCACCTGGGGCGGCAGGGGCTCCCTGTGTCGTGAGGAGGCCGCATGGGATAAAGCACCATCACAGGATATCTCCTGCGAGTGACAGCAGCTTAATTACATGCTGGATGAGGCTGGAATGCTTTATACCTCTGACAACAGCTTAGGACACCATATTATCAGCCTTCTCCAGATCTAACATGATGTTTTGTAAAGGGCAGAGAACCTGTGATCAGCACTGCCTTCCCCACTGTGCAGGCAGCTCCCTGCTGCTCCTGCTCTCCTTGGGGCATCTCCCTCCTGCCCCATGTGAGGTGACCACCACAGGTTAGCCCCACGGCTCCCAGGGGAAGAAGGGGGGGAACGTGGGACCTCCAACCAGCTGCTCATGGGGGTGGGGCTGAGCTGGTGCCCCCAGATTTGCAGGATTGACTTAGGGAGTGTGTTTGTACTTTGAGCACAAATTCAAGGCAGCCATTGTGTGTCTGCATCCTTCCTGGGCAGAAATACTTGCTGCTCCCTTGTAAACACTCTAGAAGTCCCACAGGAAGCCCAGCTTATGCATTGGATTCAGGATGGTTTCTCATGGCGGAGAAATTGCCTGGGAGCTGTGGCTGTGGGGCTGGGTACCCCTCTTTGATGTTCCTTGATTTTCAGATAAACCAGCTCTAGTGAACAGCTTTGAAATTTTCACCAAGACAAAACCACCCTTAGCCTTGAAGAGGCCATCCAACCTTGGGCATGAATTCACAGTCATTTGCAGTAGGAAGAGCTTGTTCTTGTTAGTGTCAGGGTGGTTTGGTTGGGTGGTTTTCAGATTGAGCCAAATGGTTATTAAAATGGATGGTGCTCCTGTGCTGGCAAGCTGTCACTTCGCAACGCGCCTGCTCCCTTGCAGGCACTTTCTCAGCCTGCCCCCAGGCTCCCGGGGGGAAGGTAAGCCATTAGAAAGCCTCCTATCTAGCCAAGTGTTTGACTTGAAGTGTCCCAGCTACTCTGGATTGGTTAGCGTCTTTCTTCTTCATGCCTTTTCCGCTATCACAAGTTTCCATCACTTCTGAAATTCTTAATTTTAAACTTTTTTT
>VXAV01010948.1:835592-923876 GCA_013399715.1 Alectura lathami | reverse complement strand
TTTTTTTTTTCCTAACTGGCACTTTGCCTCTGTTGCAGGCACAGGATGAGGCTAAATGAATTGGCAGCCTCCTTTGATTATGACCCCCCATGTTTCTGTGGCAGCATCAGGAAACCCTGCTGGCAGCTGGCCAGGGGGACAAATCAGTGCAGGGGTCACCAGGTTGCTGGCTTCTGCATCCCTCCTTGCTACCAGCAGGGTTTTGCTTTAGAAGAGACTGCCTCATCCTCCTCCTGACATGGGGAAGCATTTGTCTTAGCACTAGTAGGCAGGGCACCACTGAATAATTTGAGATGGGAAATGAGGCTTTCAATTGAAGTTAACAGGTTTGTTTAGTAGTCTCCTATAATGACAAGTGGGGCACATGGGTCTTTCAAGGTTGTGCAGCTTGTTTAGCTGCCCTGAACAAGCAGTGACCTTGGCTCGCCCTGCAGAGCACAATGGCATGGGCATAACTGAGTTCTAAATTCACCTTTTCCTGTGGCATCCATCTGAATGCTTGTCAGTTTACAAGTCAAAAAAAAAAAAAAAAAAGGCAAAATAAGGAAAGATTTCTCTTCCAGTGCTACAAATTCACCCTGAAAATGACACGAATGTTAAGTTTGTTCTTCATTTTGTGTCCCCTGCAGACGACAGATCCTCAGGCAGAAATTGCCAGCAGATTGCAGCAGGATGGTGGGAGGCAGAGCCCGCTCCCCCTCCAGTTGCATTGGCTTGGGAGGTTCCCTGCTTGCCTTCCTGAAGTCACATTTCTGCAGGGATGGTTTGAATAAGAATGTATCACTTCTTAAAGTCGCTTTTCTGATCTTAGCCACATTGTAATGGCTTGGTGTAAAGTGTATCACACCTTCGCCTGAAATCATGCTAAATGGAGAGACTTCTGCAAATTCAGCTGCCATCTGGGACTCTGCCCAGGCTTATCCACAGTCTTATCTTAATCTCTCTTTTTCTCTTCTCTCTGCTTTTATTTTTTGCCCTCTACAGGTTTTGGTTGGCTGTCCAAGATCTCAAAAAACAACCTCTACAGGACGTGACCGCCAGGGTGGAGGAAATCTGGCAAGAGTTTCTAGCTCCTGGGGCCCAGAGTGCTATCAACCTGGATTCCCACAGCTATGAGAAAACAAGCCAAAATGTCAAAGACCCAGGGAGATACACATATGAAGATGCACAGGTTTGGTTTTGGCTTTTTGTGGAACTGCTGCTAATAAAACTCTCAGTTTTACTGTGATATTCCACTACCACATTGTCACTGCTCACTTGTAAGAAAAAGGAGAGGCACAGTTGGAAGTGACTTTGAGGATATCTATTCAAGCTGGGCAAATGATATTTTCTTTGAATCTATCAGCTATTACAGGCTAATGCTCCTCTGGGAACAAATGTTCCAAAATTTACAAGTCTGCAAGGCGCAGCGAGCTGTAGCCATGTCTCAGAGAAAGCAAAGATGAAAGAGTGCTATAAAGTTCAGTTGGGCTCTCTGTACTCCCTGTCAACACAGTCTGTCACGTTTACAGAATGGCTGATATCATACCAAAATCCTGATTAATACGCTTGCCCTATCATTTATTTATTTATAGCTAATTATATCTCCCCAGCCAAACCCCAAATGCAGCATCTCCCTCCAACACAACTAGAAGCTTGTCAAGCAGACAATGCCTTAGAATAATGCTAGGGCAGTAAGCAATGCAGTGAGCTTAATCTTTCCCTCCTAAGGGCCCCATATTTATCAGGGAAATTTTACAGATAAACTGTACACAGAAAATGCCTTTAGGAAAACAGTCTGTGAAAAACTGCTACAAGCCAGGATAAAACTGCATAACCTTCTGAAAAAGTGAAAATACCTTTTTGTAAAGGCTAAAAAAGGAAAAAGGAAGAAGAGATCACTTGGCAAATACTAACAGGGATGCGATTAAAAGATATTCTCCCTAAAATCATTTTTATCAAAAGCATGTAGTAAAATCAGCAACAAATGAAAAGAATCTGTGTTCTTACATTTTCTTTAAATTGGCGTTCAAAGGCAGTTCTTCAAAATACTCTACTAACAAAATATTTCCATCTCAGGGGAGATGTTGAGGACCACTTATACAAGGTTAGGTAATGAATTTTTCAAAACAGCATCAAATACTGTATTTTCCTGAATGCAATCCTGCTCCTTGGGGCCAAGTAGAAGGAATGTACGCAGAGTCTTAAGGCAATCCCCTGTGAATATCAAACAACGTAAATGTTCTTTCTAAAGCTGAGAAGCACAGCACTATTAAGACATTCTGGCTAAGATGCATCTCTTTGCTTTGCAGTTGTAGTGAACAGGAACTTCTGCAAATTTACATTACCTAAACAAAAAAAAAAAAAAATAAAAGATGGTAAAATGCAGGCTAAAGAAGATAGGTGAATAATGGGGGGATTGATTAAATTGATAAGTAGAAGAACAGAGGATAAGATGGATGTTTAGGCAATGAGTGTTTAATCAGAAGAAGACACTGAGGATTCAGGCTTGAACCGATCAGTTTACAATGTAATTGGCGTTCTAAGGGGAGCTGATGAAATCAAGCCAGAGCTCTTGCAGTTAGACTGCAATTTTAGCTCCTTGAGTTAATTCTATTTCAGAGGATTTTTATGCTGACTGCTGTCCTCAACTCATCTCTTTTGGTTCATGGAAACAGAAATAGGAGGCAGAGGTAGACCGTCAGGCCCAGCTATGGTCATCCTAGAGACAGAGTCTGCCACAAAAGTGACAGTAAATGTGGGAGGGGAGCCCAGGTCACCTTCTCGTGTGTCACAGTGGGTGCTGCTAGCTCTGCAAAGGCCAAGCCAGCTGTTTCTGACTGCCCCACCAGACAGCTGAGAAGGCTGACAAAATCAGAGACAAACCAGACATTGCCAACATGCCTCGTGCTCCGGTGGAAGCTGGCAGACTGTCAGCTGGTTCTGATCACCTGTTTGCACCCCACTTCATGGCAGCCCCTGAGCAGGTGCCCCTGAGTCCCTCAAGAACCCTCCTGGTGTCCCCCTGTCAGCCCTGCTGCCTTGGCAACTCTGTTGTCTCATGGGTCTGCAGCTGGTGATAGCCCGGCAGCCTTATCTCCACACGCTGGCACCAGGAGCCCATGAGAGCTCGTACGCATCCCACATTCCTAGGGATTCAACCAGACACAAGCAGTCAAAACACTCTGCTGTGGGAGAGAAAATATAACTGTTGTCGTGTCCTGTGTAGCTTTAGCACGGAGGGAAACAACTTAGATGTCCTTGTGAATAAAGGACAAGAAAAAGATTAGTTTACTGAACAGGACATTCTTTGAATGCCTGCAACTCTGGGACGCTAAGACTAAGAGGAAAGAAAAGGGTCAGCTGGACTGAGAAAAGGAAATTGCAGCTCCTGAGATGGAAAAATAGGACAAAGTGGTGACCTGGGAGCCCCACAAAATGCCCATTGTGTATAAAAAGAGTTGAGAATGAACACATTGGGAAGGGGAAGGTGCAGCAGAGCCCAGTGTACTTCAGGCTAGCGACTGCCTTGCAGCTGTAAGTTGAGAGCAAAGCATCATCTGTTATCAGGTGTTGCTTCCTTGCACAGCCTTGGCTCCCAGCCCCAGAGAGCTCTCCCAGATGCTGCACGACCATGAAGGCCGACACAGGAGGCAGTAGAGATAAATCTGGTCAGACAACTAGAAGAAAACAGGGAGAAAGAGGGCTCCTGACAAACATGCCTCTCGCTTGAAACCTCTGCATCCCAAGGCCACGCAAACTCTGAAGACAAATGGTCTCTGTATTCAGAAAAATGACACTGAAAATCTTAGCTCCAGTTATCCTTAAAGGGCTCCTAATCCAACCTGCATTTTGAGTGCGTTGAGCTCACCACCTTCTGTTGGTTTGGTGCTGGGCCCGTCCAGAGGAGAGCCTACCAATTGAGCTGATTATTTTCTGCTCTTAAACAACTGCCTGCTGAGTAAAATATTGTGATTATTGAACCATTTTCACTTGGGAGTGAAAGCTTTTAATACACAGGGCACAGTCGGGAAAGGTCAGTTCAATTAAACAGTGAACTACTTAGCGGGATCGGCACTCCCGTGGGGGTTATCAGCATCGCTGAACTACCCCAGTGGGGCCCTGCGATATGAGGCAGGCACAGCCAGCTTCAGAAAGTGGATAGGCTCCAGTCCATCCAAATGGCCTGTTTTGGCTGATGAAGCTGCTGACAGCCAAACTAGTTTGTCTTTAACGTGGGAACCCAGAGTTGTGAGTATGACAGTTATGTCTGATCTGTGCAATATAGCAGCTTTTTAGCAGCCTTTTTTCCCCACCTTCAAGGATCTCCTTCTCCTTTGCTGAAATGTCTTTCTGCTTTCAGAAAGTCTTTAATCCTTTCCCCAGTCCCATCAATCCCATAGACCTTGGCACTGTGAGCTAGTATTGTAGGGATTGATGTTTGCTTGTAGGGGCATTTACTGGTAGTCTTCAGAGCCAGGCATACCAGAACAAGGTAAGCCATGTCGTTGTCTTTGCAATTACTTTTCTGCTTGCTTTGTTTATTTCTCTTCTTTAATAAATGAAGTAGAGTTTCGGATTGACATTCCTTTTCCTGAACTAATCGGCTGTTGTTTCTCTGAAGATGATTTGGGGAAATTCAGTTCTAATCCAGGCTCAGTTAGGGATTTTGACTGTACTATGCAGATCCTTGGCTAATTCCAGAGCAGATTTAGACCGTAATGCCAAACTCTGAGCTGCTCAAACCAGAAATGTGCCTGGCCCAGATTTGGTGCTCTCAGCTGCCCCAGGGCCTGGTAACAGAGAGCTGAACTCTTGCAGGATTTGTCAGTCGTCAGTCCTCAGTTTTCATCCTGGTCTCACCAAGAAGTCGTGAGTGTTGATGTAAGGTGATGGGACTCTACTGAGTTAAAAAACAAACTCCAAGTGAGAGCAGGGATCACTTGGAAGTGGAATGTCAGTTTCAACCAAGAAGGGAAAATAAAAGGTGACCTTTCTTCTGCTGACTTTCTTTTTTCAAGCATGCACAGGATGTGAAAGCAAGCATATAGAGCAAGATATGCATGGTGTCTATTCACCAAGCAGACAGAGAACTGCTTTTGTAGATTTTGAGCAAAATCACAGCATGGAAGGAAAACATGAAAATAATTGTTCATTGTGTGTGTCTGGATCACCTTTCATATAAGACATTGAGGAAACATTAGCAATATTTTCCTAAAGTTTCACCTAGTCATCCCAGTTACCTGCACGTCTCTCTAAGGGACGGTGACTCAGGATGGAGAACTGAGGTAGCACCGAGCAGTTGTGGTTGACAGTCAGAAGGGACGTGGGGCAGACCCAGGCATCCAGCCCTGAAGGGTGGCTTGAGTGCTCCTGAGCCAGCACTGCTCAGAGACCTTGGAGAATTGAAGGCGCTGCCATGGGGTGTGCACAAAGGGTGTGCACGCATGCAGGCAATGCCCAGGCCTCCTGGAGGCTTTTGACAGCCTGACCTGCCTGTGGACATTAGGGACTACACAAGGACTTGGCCTTTACTCTCTTCCTCTTTTTGGCTCTGATTCTGTGGGGATGGAGGGGAAAATCTTTCCTTGCAGTGCTCTTCAGTAGATGCAGCCTTCACCAGAAGCCTCACTCTTGCTGTGTGTTTGTTACACATACAAACAAAAATGCAAGTTCCTTCCCTGTGGATTTCCCAGAACAATCTACAGCCAACCTGAATCTAAAACCAAGAGTCCCACAAATGCACCCAGAAGAGCTATTAGATGCCTGGAACAAAAATAGGAAAGTGATTGTGGAGGGTCGTGCTGGTGTTTCTGATGCTGCACAAAGCAAGAAATAAAAGACTTGAAGCAGAGGTCAATATAGGAGCGGACAGTCAGTGTTATTACAGTCCTGAGACTTTTTGCTAAATGTATATACACACTGCACATCAGGAAGTAGTACTTTTGTCTTTTGCCTTTCATTTTAATTTGTACTTTAGTAGTCATGTTCTTTGAAAAAATGTCTCAACGCGTAGCCCTTGTCTTTGCCAGACATATCCCCTAACTCCAAAAAATATCTTAGAATGGATTGCATGGGAAAGCCTCTAGCTTGCTTAAAAATTGAATTCAGCGCTCAAACTGGTTCTCTGGTATCCTGTGCCAGTGCTGCGCAATGTGCTCCTGGGCTGCAAGAAACAACCATTTCTTGCAGAGCAAGAGCCTTTCCTGTTCATGTGAAAGCCAGGAAGCAGCCGACACTATTCTACTTCTCCCAAGCAGTGAGCAAAAGTGCTTGCAAATGCATCCCTCTTCTCCTGAACAGCCAGGACACCACAAGCCCTCTTCTTGTGGGCAATGGGTGAGCAACCTTACAGCTAAGGCAGTTTCACACCGGCCAAACCCATGTGCTGCAGGAACACTGCACCTTTAATTTTTATAAGACTTGTTATTTCTTGAAATGTTCATCCTTCTAATTAAAAACATAAAATAAAATCCCTGGGGAGTTTTACCAGCAATGCATTTTGCATCTGCCCTTCTCAGACCACAACAGGTGTGAATGTTGGTCTGGTGCTCTCTGGACTGGGTTCATCAGCAAATAGATGCAAGACTTCGATATGTACTTGTAGCATGGACTTCAAGAGCTTGGGCTCGGTCACTTACAGGCATGTCTAAGGTGAAACAATGGCACAGCCAAAATGTTTATGAGACTTGGAAGGCAGCTTTTGTATCCAGGATGTATTCTCGGTCTTGGCATCCAAGCAGGGCTGGTCATACCCACCTCAGCATCACGACCTTTACTCTGAAGCTGAATGCTGCTTTTTTCTGTAGGGCCGCATCCTGCTGTCATTGTCTCCAAGGGGACATATTTTGCCCCAAGTTTAATTTCTACCATGGCAGGGATGCTGCATGTCCCTGCCCGGGGCAGAACTCAGCTTTTTGGCAGGATTTTCCCTAGAAAATACAGAAAGAGGAAGCTGCAGACAGCCTTGCAAAGATCTTGGCCAACAAGTTAAGTAGTTTCATCTCATGACTGTACTGCAGCAAAAAAAAAAAAAAAAGCCATCTTTGTTGCTGTATCTGCTAAGTACTGATTTGGAAAAGATATGCCAATCTTCCCAATGTTACATGAGGCTGTCCCCTCCTCCCAGGCAAAACCTGTTCACTTGGGCTTTTTGCCAGTAGCCAGGATTTGGCCCACATTGTGAGAATCAGCCTCTTAGCCATGATCATTGTTCTCAAAACCTAAAGCTGCTCACACGGCGTTAGACTCCCAGCAGCCCACTCCGGTCTCCCAGGATAGCCCTTGCTATATTTAGGTCTAAATCCTCCTGCAGTACCAAGATGACCCATGAACTGCGCGGCACTTGGCAGGGCTCTGCCTCCATAGCCTTCTGCAGTGCGCTGCAGCCCCCGTTGTACCTCTGAAGGTATGAAGGAAACCAGTCGTCCCATCCGTTTGCAGAGGAGACAGAGCTAAATTGACGTGTTACTTTTACCAATGCGCTTTCACACCAAAGATTTACATTAGGCTTCCAACTTTGTATCTACAGGGCTAAACAAAGGATTTCTCTATATTACTCAAAATGAGCTCTCATCGCTTACAGTGATTTCTCCTGCTAAAGCTCTTTCTTACGTTGCTGTGCCTTCAGCCCAGTGTAATTTCATTTGGGGTCTGAAAAGAGGTTTTATGCTTCTTAGATTAACAGGGAGGTTAGTCTATATTATAGCATAATTATTCATCTTTTTTTTTTTTCTGTAGTAGTAAAAACAACTTGGTTGAGTGTGAAGAAATTACGCTAGTTAAAACTGTGAGTGTAAATTATTTTGTTGCTTAAGTAACTTGAGAGTGGCCAGAAAGATACTGCTCAAATTTTCCAGAGCAATTCATGCCAAGACCCTTATGCTCTGTGTGTTGCTTACCAACCTGAAACGTTTATTTTCTAAACTATAAATCAGGCAAGCCCAGCACTCCAGCAGCAGTGGGAGCCGTGCTGGGTGGCAGTGCTGCTGGGCCCTGCCAGTTAATGCGGGCACGCAGCTCAAAAAGGCAGTACAGCATCGCTGGGAATGCCAAAATGCTACGTGCGGGGACCAGAATAAGCAGGTGCTCTTCGGGGGGATTTTGAGATGTGAAGGTGAATTGGGGTGAAAACCCTGTGTTTCCCTGCCTCCTGCTCGCACTGATGTTTGCCCACTGGGCTCAGTGGGAGGTGAAGGTCTTCTCTTCTGCTGTGTGTTGTGTGCCTCACCTCCACTGTGCCTGCTACCAGATGCTTTGGTTTCCTGTGCCAACGTTGTTGTTTTTTCCACATTTTCCAAAGGATATTTCTGCACCATCAGTTAAACTGAATGATAGTTGGTCATAATTGCTCCTAAGAGCTGTTTGGTACAGGTAACTGCTGAAGAGCAAAAGATTTCCTTTCTTTTCTTTGGCATAGACTTTCTGGAAGACCCTGGAGGGTCCCAAGGTTGAGCTGGGAGTGTACGATGGTAAAGAGGACGTGTCTCCCAGTCCTTGGCTAGCAAGTTCTGCTGCTGCAGCACACGTGTGCAGTGCTGGGCTGCGGGGTTTGGGCCACAAGTGTGTCTACACCAAGCAGCAGTGCTGCCAGAAAGGAACTAGGCTGCTGCCAAGCCCAATTTGAGGTGCAGCAGCCACGCATTACGTGCTCAGGACAGCATTGCCCTGCTTTCTCCTTCCCATGTCTTCTTTGTGCAATGGGGACATCCCTTTGGGAAACAGGCCCAAGGCAGGGCCTCAGCTGGCCTCTGTGGTCCTTTCCAGGGGGGACTGTGAGGCATTCGCTGAGGCTCTGCTCTCGTGCGTGAATCTGCAGAAAATTCTCCCCCAGTGCACAGGTAGAACATTCATTATGTTTTGCTGTTGTTTATTTGCTACTGCCTTAGGTTGCTTTGGGGTTTGTGTTGGAAAGAATTTGTCTGACATGCTGCAAATCTGCCTTGCAGCTGGCTCGAGGGGCGGCTGCTGTGTTCGCCTGCTTATAGTGGAAAGAGGTCTCCAAAAAATCTCTGACACTAATGCCAGGTCTTGGGATGCAATTGGGATAGCTACAGCAGGCGGTTCCTGACCTGTTCGTGAAGGGCAAAGTTGGACCTTGGGGCTCAAGTGAATTTCAACAGTGATCAGGCTGCAGTGTAAATCCCCAGAATGGGCTAAAATGTGCTGAGTGGGAAGCCTGGGATTGAGGCAAACGAAGAATTGGCCATTCCTCCCTCATCCCCCTCACCATCTAAAGCTTACAGCTGTGTTCACGCACAAGCAGGGACAACTTTCTCTCAGCAAGTTAAAATTTAAGGGCTTGCTGGAATCCAGCTGGTGTTCAGAGGTCATGAGAACATTGTGCTTCAGCTTCACAACCTCCAAAATGTTTCAGACCTGTCACAAAATGTCACCGTGGGTAAGAGAGGTGAGATTAGAAATGAGTGTGTTTAACCACCAACTCTTGTCTCAAATGCACATTTCAGAGGAAAAAAACAAGATATTCTGCTGAAAAGAAATGTCCTTAACAGACAGCAGGCTTCCTAAGGCCTACCAGGTGCTCTGTGCAAGCCGATTTGTGTTGGTATTTTTCTGTTGTTCAGGTTTTTCCCACATATTTCTTGCTGTCCCCAAGGTCCTGCTCGGCTGCCACCTGCCCTTCCCAGGGTCACTGGGCTTTGCCTGCGGAGGGGAGAGAGCCCTGGTCACGTTGCAGCACACTGATCTGAAGCAGGTGCAGCTTTGAGATGGTTTCTGCTATCTCAGCCACCTCCCACATTCATGTCTGGATTGCAAACTTTCTTCTTTTTTTTCCCCCCCCATTCCTTTTCTTGGGAAAATTGACAGAGCTTGTCCTTCATCTCCTTCCAAAGATAGGGCTTGTGAATAGAAACAAGCTGAGAGATGCTGGAGCTTATCAGGGTTTATTTCCCTGCTCTTCAGCTGGAGCTAAGGCAGGATTTCCTGCTGGTTCCATATAAAATCATAGAAGAGGTATTTTCTGTGATTTACCTGTCTGCTTTCCTTTGTTTGCTAATTCACAGAAGCGACAGCCTTCTCCCCTTTAAAACGCACCATTTGTCAGGCAGTGGTGATGGCAAGCGAGATGGCTGTGCTCTCTGAAGTGCAGCTTCCATTTCACAAGCCTCAGGAGA
This sequence comes from Alectura lathami, assembly GCA_013399715.1. Classification (NCBI taxonomy): domain Eukaryota; kingdom Metazoa; phylum Chordata; class Aves; order Galliformes; family Megapodiidae; genus Alectura; species Alectura lathami. The sequence goes on along the minus strand of VXAV01010948.1, from coordinate 913,761 downwards.
GAGCAGGCTCAGTGCAGCTGCACGGCCCTCAGGCCCTGTGCCTACTTCTTCTCACCACAGCTGTGGTTCTGGTGCACAACCTCCCCCCCAGTGGCTCTGCCTTTTTGTGAAGAGGGGCTGCACACAGACCCCATCGCCCTGGCACCTGGGCTCAGGACCCTGGGAGCACCTCTGAGGATGGCTGGCAGCAAACCCCCTCTGCTCACAGGAGTCCTGTGGGGGAATTGTTAAAAATTACACAAATAGTCAGTTTTCATTGTGTATTCAGGGAGTCAATAACAATGCGCTTGTTGCCCTAAAATAAGCAAGTTTATAAAATGCAGAGTTCTTCCAGAATAAGGATAGGAGGGCTCAAATTTCTTGCCAGCAGTCTCAGGTATGTCACAGAGCAAGCATATGTATCATGCCCCACAGACAATGCTGGCTTCAGTCATTGGTGAAGTTGTGCTCCCTCTCCACCATGTGATAAAAAGGAAGAATGAAAGCAGCTGCTCAGTAAATTAGAAAGTGAGAGAGCAGTGGGCTGTGGTGATCCCAAGTGAGTTAAAATCTGTGATGCAAGGGGACAAGCTAATTTGCACAAGTTGCACAGGGCAGCTAAATCTGTGCACGCACCTCTGTTAATATGCCTGTTGCTCCCTCTGCCTCAAAAGATTATGCTCAGTTGCTCGACCTCTAGTAGCTTTCAATTTGTTTAAGAAATTGGGAACTGCTAAATGCTAGCTGTAAATTCTCCCTAGAAAGTTGTAGATTCCAGAGGGTAAAACAGCAGACAGCTTGGTGATGAAGGACAGAGTAAGCTAAAGATCAGTACAAACTTCTCAGTCACCAGCATCTCCTGTCGTGCAGCTGGGCTTGTTGTGTAACTGAGCTAACATGTACTGCAGCCACGGTTCTACAGGAACCTTCGTGGTGCAGTCTCAGCAGGGAGCTGGCTGCAGCAATGTAAGCTGTCCTGGACTGTTGCAAATTGGAAGGTAGTCTTTGCTGACCTGAGCAGCTGGCTCAGATTTCCTCTAGGTGCTTCAGAAATACAGCGCTATAAAATAAATGATCAGTGCATCATTTGTGCCTCCAGCCCTTCTTCAAAGCAAGCCCTTTGAATTCTTGCAATTAAGCTGTAAAGTTTGTATCTGAAGCTGTGTATGTCCCTCTCTTTCCCTATGCTCAGCCTTCTTTCTTCATTAGCATTCAAGCCCAGGAATAGTTATTCCCTGTTTGATTGTATCGCTGGTGAACAGCTGAAAGGTAGCAGTGTTGCTGCTCAGTGGTTCCAAGACGTGAAAAGCAGAGAAAATCCTGCACGCTGGTTACTCAACTAGGGTGGCAGTGGGATGTGGGTGTCCCATTCTTCAGAGAGTGGCCTCAGCTTAGACGTCAGCTTGTGGCTGATTTCATCTCAGGGTCAAAGTAATTTTTTCCCCTTCCAACAGTCAGATACGGAGTATATACTGTTTAAAAGTCAAAGACCTGAAGTCATCTTGACATGAGCAAGACTGATAGTTGTTGCTGGCATACTGGAGGGTTGTATGGCCAGCAGTCTCTGCTCTGCTGTGTTCCTCTTTATGTGCAAGCAGCTAATGTGATCTGCCCGTGTGGCAATGAGAATTGCATGCTGTTTTCCAAAAATGCTATCTTTGTCTTTCAGAGCAGAGCCTGCTATCTGGCTACAGGTAAATAAACCATCTGTAATCCAAAGGCAGTCACAAAGTTTAATCGCCTGCCTTTCAAAACACCAACCAAAATATCCTTGTCGCCCACCGCCGTGCCTCAGCCCCACAGCCCCTTTCTCCCCAGCTCAGCACTGCTCCCACCATCACCCAGTGTGTAATGGGGGACAGCCACAGCAGGAGGGAGGCTCTGGGGACTCCTCAGCCCGTTGCCGTTGATGGGCTGCAGGGTGGCTGCCCCGGGTACTCATCAGCCACCCCATGATCCTGCAGGAGGAAAGCCTTCTAGGTATGCAGTTAGGGTTGGTTTTATTCCAGTTAATTATAAAGAACTCATTAGAAAGACACAAAGTCTCCTTCAGAGACCTTAAAAGGTAACAATACAGCTGAACTGGTTGCAGCGTGGTTGGCTTTAAATCAACTGAATGCTGAGTGTCTGCAAGTTGAAGTGTCTGAGAGCGAGCTGATGCTGAAAATCCTAATTCACACCGGAGACATGTAAACCTGCTGATGAGCGTACCCATGACATGCATTATTTTCCCTGCCCTTGTCTCAGCGCATGCTTGGCATGCTGTAGGTGGTTAGCGTGGAGCTGCGCCTTCAGTTCTGGTTTTTCCTGCAATGGGAAGGGTCACATTTGCTAAACGACTTCATACAAGCATTCCTATTGCAAAATCTTGTGCTGTCCTTCAGACAGTGCCATGCAAATGAGGGTTTGACAGGTCTGAAAGGAGCTGGTAAAAATTGTCCCACAGCAGGCTGTAGCTCAACGTGTGCATTTTACTGTGCGTCTCAGTAAAACCAGTGGCAGCTATTCCCCTCGTAGGACTATGCACTGAGCAGTGCCAGAAAGCCGAATGAAGCAGTTCTGTGTACAGACAGGTCATCAGTGATTGCCCGTGATGGTGAAGATAAGGGAATTCTGCTTGGCTTGTTAACACTGTGAAATAAGCTATGCAACTTGTGTCTGGTTTGTCTCTTCTGAGTTTCATCTACAGTGGCTGTAGGGCAGGAGAGGATGTTTTACGTTGTGTAAATCAGTATAGATAAAACTGTTCATTAACTCCGTAAAAGTGCTTTTGTGGGCAAGTCTAAGAGAAACGTCCAGGGTGTCTGTTTTTCTTTTGAGTTCCTTTAGTGCATTCTCAGTCCTTTTGGGGTCAAAGTATTTTGATCTGATTTTCTTGATGTTTGGGATAATATCTGTCTACAGATCCAAGGACGATTAGGAGAAGAGCTGACTGTTAAGGGATTTTCAGCAGGCAAGTAAAACTAAGCAAGCCAATTGGAAAAGAGTAGGTTCTGCTGCAATGAAACACTCCTTTGTAGGTCTGAAGATGCCCACGGGTAGGGGATGTACTCGGAGCACACTGGTAACAGCAGTTTGACTTAATAGGAGAAAAAAGACCCGATGAGAGCGACTCATCTGACATAAGGTTGTGCATATGCTGTAAATGCGTGTGCGAGCTAGTCCTATGAGCTCCATGTATAGCCAGCCAGAGATAAGAGACTTTTTCAGGACATGAATGGTTTGGTTTGGTTTAAGTGTCTAAGTGGAAATGAAGTGCATCCAAGTATCAGTTCTCCTCCATGAACTATAATGGGAGTGCAGGGTGAAAGTGCAAGTATCTCTGAGTGGTAAAATGAAGCCTAATCTATGGGACAAATTCTGACATGTATTTCTTCCTTCTTGAGACATCCCGGTAGTTTCAGCCTGGCTGGACACCTGCTTATAATCTGGGGACTTCTGAGAGCTGCAGCCTTTACAGAATAGCACTGATTACTGAATAATGTGCACCAGCCTTTGGGGTTAGGGCCGTCTTTTTGCTCTGTGTTTATGCAGCCCCACGCACAGCAGGGTCCTGCCCCAGGATGGGCCTCCTGTTCACCACCACAACACGCATAATCGATAATAGCAGACTTAATTAGGACTTTGATCAGTCTCTCTTCCTTCTAATTCACTGTGTTTTAAATCCCTGTGATGTCTAAATGAGGTTTGATAACAATTCTCTGTCTCTCATTTCCTCCTGTCCCACAGGAGCACATTTACAAGCTGATGAAGAGTGACAGCTATGCGCGCTTCCTCCGTTCAAATGCTTACCAGGACTTATTGCTGGCAAAGAAGAAGGTATCTGTTGGAAAGGACATGCTTGCCTCTCTTAGCACCTCTTGATTCTCGCCTGCTGCTTGCTGCTAGTGTGAAAATGAAAATATTGTTTCCTTTTTTTAATTTTATTTAACAAGAACATTTGTTTTCTTCATCAGAGGCACAGGGTATGGCATCCATATGCACAGCCTCAACATATGGTTTTTAGAAAATATGAAGTCCCAAGATAAAAGTAAATATAAAAAAAAATACAGAAATATGTTTGTCTTGCACAGCTGTCTCCCAAACGCGGTGCAGGCAATTAAAAGTGCATTGCCTTTTCCTCATGACAAAGATGGTGTCTGTCTGAGAAGCAAAACCCATCAATCTGTTAATTGCTGGTGCAAATTTCACCTGTTCTTGGTTTTCACCTCCCTGGCCCCACCAGGTGATCTTCCCCCCTTTGGATGCCTTACCTCTAGACTGCCCTGCAGTGATTTCCATTCTCATATTCCCTTGCTCTTGGCACCCAAGAGATGTTTCTTCTTCCTTGGAGACAGGAAAGAATTGCAACCCATGCAGCAATGAAGGATTTCAGCCACATTTTTTACAGGAGAACTGGGTTTGAGCTCTTTAGCTTTGCTGGCACCCGCATGTGCTCTGCCAGCGCTGCATTTATGCCAGGAGCCCACAGTTCTGGGTAGCAGAGGAGTGGTTACGTAGAGTTGTGGCAGCTCCTACCCAATTGTCTGTCCTTTCCAAGGGCTGGGAGGTAAGCTACTGCTCTCTGCACTAATGGCTGTGTTCAGATGCTTCCTGCACCTCCCGACTCCTGTAAGTCTCTGTGTCTGTGTGTGTGCATGTACACATGTGTATGTCTCTCTTATGCTTGTTCTTCCAGGACCACTCATAAATCAGCACCTGCAGCCTCAGTGTGGGTTTTCCCATCACCATCTTCCCTGCTGTTTTTCTGCTGCATTCTCTGTGTGCTGCCAAATTACGTTGCATTGGCACAATACAATGAAATCCCAGTGGTATTTTTGCCCTGATTGTCACTGTGTGTCGTAAAAGCATGCGCAGTGTGACAAAAACCCCTCTGTCTGCTGTGCCTGGGACTACAGGCAAGTGGATTAGGGCAGGTAATGGAGGGCAGCAGTCAGCCCTATGTTTCAAAATGTCTGATTTGAGACAGCGCAGAGCAGTGCTGCTTACATTTGAAAAGGTTAGACCTGACACAGAGTTCAGAGGTTGTGGGGAAAGAAGGAAGTGCAAGGCAAAGTCTTCTGATGGTATAAAGCATAAAAACCTTTGCTATCCTCTGCCCCTATCAGCTTTTGGCGTGCCATCCCCATCCTCCCTCCATTGAACACGTGAGGGTTCATGTGCTTCAGAGCAGGAAGGGTTTCTCCTCCCAGCTGAGCCCATTCAAACCAGAGGCTTTTTTTTTTTTTTTGCAGCCCTTGTTTGCTGTCAGATCAAGCCCTGGATGTGTCAGCATGACATCCTCATCCCCCCACAAACTGCCGGAGGAGCAGGCCTTGGTGTCATGTTAACACAGCCGTGAAAGTAAGAGTGGAGTTTCTTTTAGAAAGAGCTGTGGGTGCACAAGTAAACATAGCGAGGTGCAAAAAGGCAGTAGTAGTTCTGCGTAGATGCGTTGTTCGCCAGCTTCACACGATGCGGGCGGGAATTGATGTTGCTCCAGAATCTGTCAAGCTCTTAACAGTCATTTTGCATCACGTTGAGCAAGTGAACGTTTCTGAAGCAGTGTAGGTACAGAAATGCTGACAGCAGGAGCATGAAGTTTCCATGCGCTGAGCTGCTCAGTAAGATCTTTAGTGCCTTGGTGCAGGTTCGAGAGGCATCCATTTAAAATTCCTCTAAATATCTGGAAAGCAGAGGGAAGGAAACACAGCAGACAGTCACAGCCTGCATGGATGGAGGATTTGGGTTAGGGCCTGCGTGCAAAGTGCTGGCTTCACTGTTGTGAGTAGAAATTCACTGCAGTTGTTGAAGGCTTGATAAGTACCTCTCTCTGAGGCAGGAGTGTGTCTTGGCCCTCAGATATTATCCTAACGCTGCCTCTATGCAATACCAATGTGATACAGCCTTACTTTTATTATGGAAAATAAGTTTTATTGGAAGAACAGCATTGTGGACTTTGGCTAAAAGAGTTGCTTGTCTGAAGTGGATGAACATCTATGGCTTGATACTCACGCATGAACATTCCATGGGTGTGTTTGTGTCAGCTGGCATCTTCAGCCCTCCAGTGCTGGGCTGTCACAAGCTGAGAGGGTGAAACAAGGGAAGAGGCTGCTATGTGCCTAAAGCACAGGACTGGGAGCCACAAAGTCCATGTGCATCCCTTGATTCCCCCACTTACTTCCTTCTGTGGTCTTGAGGAAAAGAAAGTTCAGCTTTGCTCCACCTCGTACTGTCTCCTCTGTCAAATGGGAAGAATGAAAGTGACCCGCTCAGTGGAGACGCTTCATCTAATGAAGCCCTCAAAAGATGCTTGGCATTGTTGGGATGCTGGGATTTGGAGTTTGGAAGGCACTGTACGTTCCACATTGTACAATAACTGTACATATGCAAGCTTCCACTCCCTGCTCTGGGAGTGCAGTAATGAAAGCAGGAGAGAGAGGAGAGTTGTGGGCCAGGACTGAGATGCAAACACAGAATTTTGAGAGGTACCAGGGAGGATAAAAGGGACGCCCTGTTCGTACCACTGATGTGTGGCAGTGGAGGACACAGGCTGCATACACACCAGGCACACATCATTTGTTACACCATTCTGGATTTTTTTTTTCCCCTCCATTCTTCACAGTGTCATTATTACAAACAACCACAATGCTTTTGGCCTCCACCCTGCAGATTCATGGTGCTCAGCGGGGAGCAGGAGGCTGGCCTCCAGCATGGGTGTGATTGGAAGCAGCGCGCTGCAGAGGAGGAATGCTGGGTGTAGCTCCCTGCCACACAGCAGCCATCCGGCTGGGTGGGAGGCGAGGAGGGACAAGGGGGGAAGGGCTGGAAGAAGGCCTGAGGGCCGGGCCTGGTCCGCACTCACCACCTCCGTGCTGGCCTCCCCCAGCTGCTGGTGGTTGGGTCTCATGAAGTTCTTTTCCAACCTAGATAATTCTGTGATTCTGTGAAAGGAGCAGGAAAGACCTTGAGGCACTTTCCATTACTATGCATGAAAGGAAGGCGAAGTGGTGATGCTGGCGGGCATCTCTGTGTCAGCTGCTGCCTCACTACCAGCTTGAGCCATGGCCGAGCCATCACGGCTCCCCTGTTCCTGTCGGCCTGGCGCAGGGCGGCTTCCCACAGGCAGGAGGGCATCCCGGGGCGCTCCAGGAGTGAGCCCCATTGCACCGGGGGAGGCACAGCTTGGCGTTCGCTGGGTTTGGTGCACTGCTGTCCTTGTGTGCCGGCACAGGAAGGCAAGCCCCCGTGCTCCCTGCGTTCAGAACACAAAGCAGATGCAAAGTCCAATTTCAGCCATTTGCTAGCACTGTCCGTGCTGTTTGCTTTCTGGCATTGGACAGGTGTGAATGACTCCCTGAGAAGCTGGGGACCTGCTTCTGGTCTTTTCCTGAGCCGGTGTCAGGGAAGTGATTACCCTTCATTTCTGTGCATCATTATCCCTCTGAAGTGCATGGCTTTCTCCTTTAGTAGCCAACAAAATGAATTCTGGAGGGAGAGATAGAGGGGGAGATTTTTGCCGACCTGCAGTTTGGAAGACCAAGCTTTTGGATGCATTTTCTTATCCCTTTTCAAGTCCTGGGCAAAAATGTCAGCAAGGCAGTGGCTGGGAGCTTCATGCAGTGAGGGGCAGGCTGCCTGTTCAGCACATGCTTTTTGAAGCATTGCTTTTATCCAGACCCTCTGTATTGCCCATTCAGCTCCCTGATGCAGATTCTGTCCCTTCCTCGGTCCCATCAGGATGCACATGACCAGTCTGGTTCTGGGACAGGACTTGACTTGGATGTTATAAAGATGCTGAGCAGTTTTCTCCTAATTACTTTCAATAATCAGTGTCAGCTGATTTTCATAAGATTTTCTACTAATGTTGCCCTGTACCAGCAGAATCTGCACAAAGGAACTTAAAATTGGGGTGGCTGTATAAATAATTAATTGTGGAAAAAGGAAAACTCAGAGGAGATGGTCAATAATTAGTGAATGGATAATTGGCAAGATCTGTTTTTCTTCACCCATCTGGTCTGAGATGTTTTCATCTACAGCACAGGTGGCAGTTTCCTGTTTTATCTACATACTCATGTCCTTTGTCATTAGCTGGTGGAGCTCCCTGGTGTGTTTACTGGCAAGGATGACCCCTTTCCTTTCTGCTTCTACGAGGGCTGCCTGACCTGGGCTTGCACGTGTGTTCCTCTGCCTGAGCGATTTGCAGTCACAGTGTGGGCTTGTGCAAATGCTGCCATTGCTCTGCAGCTCAGGAGGCCCCAGACTGATCAGACACTTCTGCACTGGACCTGAGATGTGTACATGAGGCTCTGAGAAATGTCTTACTTGTTCTCTTTTCCTACTTTTCTTCCTTTTTTTTTTTTTCTTTTTAATTTGTTGTTTTTAGATTTCCTTTCCTGCGCTGGAGCATGCAGGCAGCAAAGCTGAGGAGCCATGCACCAGCACCCACACCCACTGCCAGAAAATCTGCTTGTGCCAGCTCCTCACTCTGCAGCCAGCCAGCCTCAGCTGCTTTTTATTTTATTAGAAAATGTCACGCCTTGACTCAGAGCTGGATGCTATGGGGATGAGCTTTCCATGTATTCAGCTGGTCTCAGCCTGCTGTCCCCGTGCCAAAGCCTGGGGTTGCTGCAGCCTGTGCTTGGAAGGTGCTTCTGTGGGGCATGTCAGTGCTTTGGGGCGATCTGTGCCTGCCTCCCCATGCATGTCCTCAGCTGTGATAGGAAAATGGCTTCGCATGTGGCCACCTGTGCTAGATGAGCTCTTGGCACCCAGCAAGGTGCTCAGCATCCTAGGAGACCATCACCCTGCATTCCTGCAGGGCTGGAAGCTTGCAGGCAGCAGAAGCAAAGGCGCTGAATTTCAGCAGCAGGTGCAGGGACGCTGTGTGGACTGGCTTCATCAGCTTGCTCTCCTTTGTCCCCAGTGCACTCCAGAGCTCCACTTCAAAATGCAGTTGGGCTAGGAGCTGGTTTTCCAGCCTGCAGCAGTGCAGTGCTACAGACTCCATCTGCCTTGCTCCAGCCCAGAGCCTAGCAGAGTACTGTCTTTTGTCTAGGTGTTTCTTTTCCTGGTTGATATTGTGCATTTGCCCTAGTGGCAGACAGGGAGCCTCCCCACCAGCCACAGAGCCTGCCTTGTCCCAGCACCTGCCTTGCCTCTGTCCTCAGCACTGGCTGATGTCTGCCATGCAGAGTGAGAGCTGATGTCAGGTCCCCACAGCCCTGGGGACACAACACAGAGCAGCACAAAGGTGCTGCCTCTGCAGGAGAAGCTGAGCTTGATCGCAGTAAGAGCGTTGCTAAGAAGTGTGATTCCTGCTGATGCTTCCTCTAGCTCCCTGGCAGAGGTCTTTGCAGGGGGCTCTTCCCTGGGGAACCCCTCACCCTCTTCTGCTGCCATTCCCCTTGTTGCGCCTTTCCCAGCCATCCCCTGCCTTGGTTCTCAGAGGCAAGGTTCAATGAGCTGCCTCTCTCTTACATTTTAATACATCATCTTTGTTATAGGCCCCCATCTGACATGTTTTAAATCAGTTTCTGGAAGTGGTGCTACGCCACATGTATGAGCTTTGGTATTGAGTAAGCTCAGATAACTTCTGTCCCTGCAGAAATGTCCTAAGTGTTAAAAGTTTCAGTATGCTTTAAACAGTCTCACCAAGTTACTCAGCAGCTCTAAAGATCTGTCCTCACAGTGGATCAGAACTCTCAACAAAACACCACTTCTGGGATGCCAGAGCTGATGTTGTGGCTTTATCAAACAGTTAGGAATAGGGAGGTTGCGTGGCTGTTTCTTCTGGACAACTAATAATGCTTGTCTCAAAATGTGTTATGGTCTTGTCCCTGGCGATGCACCAGGCATTGCTTAAGCCATGGCAGATGTTACAGTGGATGAGCCACCTCTGACAAGGAGCTCCTGTGCAATGCTTATTTCTGGTGCAGTCATACACCATCATTACTGTGGCTTTCCCTTCAAAGTGGCTCCTTATCCCCTTCACTACCCTTTTTCTTCATCTTATCATCTCCATTTCACTGACTCACCATATTCAAATAATTTTCTCTCCTGGAAATCATGAATGCTCACAGTTTTCTGACTGCAGTGAGCTTTGCTTCACGTTACTGAGTTTCTTCTCTACACCATAACACATTTTTCTACCAGATATGCCAACAAACATGCCAAGAAATTATTTAGTTCTTCCTTGTTAGTGACAATTAGATCTCCCTTGTGCCAAATGAACGGAGCACGACAGTGAGCAGCCTTCTCAGGGATATGTTAATAAAGCTGTGATACATACGCTTGTCTTCTTGCAGTGAGGTTGAATGTCTTCTTGCATATCAGTAGTCCTGTACTCTAGACACAAAAATACCAGTGCCCCAGGTCTGCTTGTATCTTTCCATGGCCTTGCACAGGCATACATATGCAGTCTCATATTTTGTGTTAGCCAAACTTGTTGGAAATCTGCCTCCGTCCTCTGGATAAATAGAGGAATGTGTAGGTTCCTTGGCACTGAGTTCAGCGGGATTTTCCTTCTAGCCCTGTATTCACTCACACACTGCTTTTTAATGTAAAAGTTGCTGCGTGTTTTCCTCTCTCAAAGCAAGTAGATGGAGCCTCCAATCAGCTTTGTGGCAGATGTTAACCAGAATCAGAGGTCCCAGCTCAAACGGCTACAGAAGGAAAATTCAGTGAACAAGAAATCAATACGAATAGCTGTGAGACACAGCAATGCACAGATGCTGTTTGATCCGTTCTAGAAACTCTCAGGAGAGAAGGTGACATTCTCCAAGAGTAGTAATAGTGATGTCTCTCATTCTGTACGGGGTTTTGGTTTCTTATGTTTGCTGTTGCAAACATTGATTTCTGCTTTTTATGGTTTTTTTACAACTTTTCCCCCTTGCTGCTACCTTATATTTTGCCGCTGTTTTGAAAAACTGCATTTAAGCTGAAGGGTTTTTTTTCTGTATTTTTTTCTCCCCACTTTTTTCCCCGTTAAGCCAGAGAATGAGCAAGGTCGTAGAACTTCTCTAGAAAAGTTCACTCGCAGCATGGTAAGTTCCTTTTCTTTGCCCTCCTCCCTTTCCTCAGAACTTCATTTTTCATTGTGGGGAACACAGATGCTTAACTTTTAATTTCATCTTTATTTTTGCAGACAGCATCTTTGCAGCTTCTCTTTTAATACTGTAGCTCATCTGAATAGCAGCTCTGAGAATGGAGGTGGGGGGGAGCAGAATTCCATCATGATGCTTATTCCAGCTAATCATCACTGCAAAAGCAAATTGATTTGTGTCCAGAATTAAATGGAGGGACACCTTTTTGCTGTCTGCCCACTACAGCATTTGTTGTGGCTTTTCCTTGCTCGGTGGAGTAGAAGAGCATGATTCCAATAGCGCAACAATGTCTGTATTGACGTCCATGCATGGTTCATGCTGCCCTGTGTGTATACATACATAGCCACCCACAGCGCTGCAGCCGCTCCCTCTGTTGCCCCGTTTGTCAGCACTTGTGTAAGTAGCGATGGATGATACCCTTTGACTTGCTCATGGTACCCCCACCCAAAAAGGAATGTCTTAACAGCAGGAAACATGATGCTGTTAAATCTCTTAGATGAGGGGATGGTGGGACCTCAAGGGCAGAGGGCAGACATCCTCTCATCTCGTCCTTCGCCAGTCTCCAACCTCCAGCTACTTGGGCTGTGATGATTTTCTAGAGAAAGGGAGCAAAGCTTGGTGCCTCCTTCTGCTCCCAGTGTTGTGCATATATCCTGGGGTGCCCCCACCCTCCCTGGGGTGCCGGGCTGTGCAGATGTGCAGCCAACTTGTTGGGAAGGGTGGGCAGAGTTAGGGGAAGGGTGCAGGGTGGGACCAGCTGTGTGCATGGGGTGGTAGAGAGCTAGCACTGAAGATGCAGCCGCTGGGTCAGCAGGAAGTATCAAGTGTGTTCTGACTTGATATACCATAGTTTTGGCACAGTGCTGTGATGTTCAGCTTTATAACAAAGGTTTTGGACTGTATATATGTGTTGCATATGCTTGCATTTGTGTGTGTGTGTGTGTGTATGTATATTTGTATATATGCACACACTATATATGTACACACGGTGTATTAATGTAAAACACTTGTACTTCAGATAGAAAAGGGGGAAACTCTGCAGGTAAGTGTGAGCTATCATATAGCAGATAAACCTGGAGGGGTTCTTTCTGATGCACATACAAACCGAATGCAGAGCTTTGTAGTATATCCACTGGCAGGCTTCCTGAGGAATATATTTATATAGCTAATGCATATGTGCACATTTAAAATATGTTGATACAAAATATATCACTATGCCCATCTGCATATTTACTACTTTGTAAGAGTTTGCCAGGAAGAAGAACAGGCAAGATATTTTTTTTTAGAACAAACTATACAGAAATATTTACACTGAGTGCAAATTCTGTTCCCAGATTCACCAAATAGAAGAGTAACTCTCACTTTACTAGACTGACTGGGTTTGTAAGTAACGCTGCCAAGACACGATTTTTCTCTTTCATTTGATTTGAAAGGTAACATTATAAGCTCAGTTTGGGAGGGCAGAATTATAATGTAAGTACCTGTAGAGGTAATCACTGGAGATTGGTCTGCCCTTTAGTTAATTTTTGTCATATCAGCTAGTATACTGTAAACATTTTCTGCCACTTTTAATACATACATAAAATATCATTCTGTGATGACACAGTAGCCACAAGAACTCAGAAGATTCTGGATTTTTTATACTTTGCATTATGACAATTTGTCGCTACAATTAGATGAGAAAAAAGTTGCTCTGCTGGCACGTCATGATGTCCTCAGAGGCCAGCATTGCCTCATATGCTCAGGGGACCAAATTAAGACAGAGTTTGTTCTACATGCTCTTGTTCTCCAAAATACACTGCTGTTCCTGGCTGCACAGGGGTGAAACAGTTCAGATCAGATGCCCTCGTTCCCCAAGCTCGGCGGCACGTTAGAGGTTGCCCGTTACAGGATCACGTTCAGTAGGATGTGGTCACGTCAGGCAGGCTGAAGTTGAGCATGTGCTTGAGGTTGGGCTAGGAGCCCTAAGCCTGTTTTGCCAATAGAAAAAGAAGAGGTCAGACTATCAGAGGAACCAGACAGAGCTTGAAGTTGATTTGTCTCAAGAAGCCATCGGTGGGATGAAGTGGTGGCTGCCAGATTGCTGTACTGTTAGCTGCCCATGCCGCTGGGCCACCGCCAGGCTGCCCACAGTTTGTCATGGGGAGACCAGAGTAGGCCCCCAAGAAATTTTCAGATTTGACTGTGGTACATGACCGGCATTTTGGGAAGTGGCCACACTTGGGTCACCATAAGGTTGGTCCTCCATTAGAGCACATGCCCTAGGCCACCCGCCTGGCAATGCTCAGTGCTTGGGCAGACGTGGGCTGCTGGAGCATCTGCTGGCTGCCAGGCCCAGGCCCGAGGGGCTGTGTGACATCCATAGAAAGACACAGCAGAGCCCAGCTAGCCAGCCAGAGGCTTGATGCCTTCTTGGGGGTCAGTGGGCAGTAAGACAGAACAGGTGTTCTTCATACCACTCCTCGATTACTACAAGACCCGCTGTCTTGTTTCCTTGTCATTGCACTTTGACTGGGAGAAGGCATCTCACAACTGATGAATGCATCAAAGTTTTGCACCAAATCTTTCTGGAGAGCAGGTGCAATGTCTGGTCTGCATTAGGCAGGACAGACAGCAAGATTTTGCCAGGAAAGCCCAGAGTGGCAGTTGTACAGGCCCAGAACCAGATGTTGCAGTTGGCACCACAAGGCTGCATCCACGTGTTGGAGTACAACCCTACGGGACATGCATTGCCCGACACTGCAAGAGCAGAGGGGTCACACATTTCTTTCCTCCCCCATTCAGGCTTTGAGGAGTCCTCAAAATATGCGGGCAGCATTGTGGTAGGGTAGGCATCGCAGTCCCCGATCCCTTCAGCCCCACGCCTGGCTCCTGTGTGTGAAGTTAGAGGTACAAAGCTGGACTGGCCCTTTTGTGTGCTCCAGGGAACCGAGTTGGTCTCGGGGAGCCATGCTTGCTCTGGGCAGCACGTTGCAGATCTGACGGTCTATTGTGCCAGAGCACTTACTAATCCACCTCATTTAAAAAATGATGGCACTGCACACGGTGGCAGGTTTATCTTATTACAATTTTCCTTTTGAATATAGCTAGGATTGACATTATGAAAGCAGAGTTAGCCTGTCTTCTCTTCCAAGTGAAGATAAATGGCATCATAAAAACCAGACATCGTGTATCATATATGTTATAAATAATACTTGATATTGAGGTAATAACTTAATTTTAAAGACACACATACACACAAATCCATAGATCTACATCTCTCTCTTCTGTCATATTTGATCATCTTACTAATTAAAAGGAGCCTGCTATACTATTTTTAGCCGTGCAGTCTCAGCCTAGCTGTTTAAACCACTGTAGTTTCCCATCTGCTTTAGAAATGATTTAATAATCAGACAGAAGCTTAGTTCTCATAAGCTGAGATGATCCTTCAGGGCCAAAGTAGAAGGAAAATATATTTTAATGAGTACATTTAGGGAAACCACTGGTGTTCTTGTCTTGAGAAGGAAGCTACCAAGTGTCTGCCTAACTTGTGCTGGTGGCCGTCTACTTCTAATGGAAGGGGAAACAGGAGGGTTTATTTTTTTCCTTTGTTGCACCTTGCAGCATCTTGAGTTCTCTCTCTAAGGCAGCAATGGTTACTCCAGCAATAGCAGGGACTATACCCATGGATACTGGTCTCAGCAGGTAACCTGGGCCGTGATATTCAGACTTGATTTCAAACTTTTTAAAACTGCACTGTTCCAATGAAGGAATTTCCCCCACAGGTAAACTGGTGTTAAATTTTCCAACTCAGCATCGAGGCACTGACCCAGATCTCTGCATTTTATTCCCAGCTAACATTTGTTTATGAACAAAAGGCACAGACACAGCTGTGGAGAGCACCAGCATTCTCAGTCCTCGTGCTGTAAGAGAGTTGTCAGATATTGGATATAGTGTTTATTTGGAATTTTAATAACTTCTGTCTGAACCAGTTGACATTGCATGCTGTTAGTCATTATGTTCCCGGGCTGAGAAATCTCTGTACCTGAAGAAGATGAAAAAGCTCCTGTGTGTCTTCCACTGATGGAATATGAGAGAAGAGCGGCTGGCCCTGGCAGCTCCTAGGCTGAACCAGAAGCTGCCACAAGGGGCCAAAAATGCAAATACCAGGCTTTTGGCTACATATTGGAGTCTATGTGACATCTCTTACCTGTGTTTTTTTTCCTTCCTCAAGCAGTAGTAGGCCAATGCAGCGTATGCCCCAGTGTGATTTGCAGAGGTACGTCACAGCTGCTTGCAGCCTACCCTTGCCTATGGTAAGCTGCAGCCTGTCTTTTATCTCTCATTGTTACAGTCCATAAGGGGTGCAATACTTAATAGGAAAAGGAGCACTCCTGGTACTTCCTAGAGGAATGTGAGTATGTAGCAAGACGAAGAGACTCGGGAATTGTAAAGTCAGCATAGTAGAAGACACAGAAGACTGATGCGCTGTGAAGTGTATCGAGGAATCAGGTATGAGGAAGCAGGGAGCTTCAGCTCACTGCAGAAAGAATGAGGTGAAACAAGAAGTGGTCTGTGTTTGGGCTGCATGGGGATAGGCTGAAGGCTAAGAACACAAGAACAGAAGTTTTGTAAAGAGCTTTCATTTAAAGAATTTTGGATGTTACAAATGGAGCGTTTTGTACAGGACAGCAAGTCAATGAAGGCCAAAGATTGTCTCTCTCCCAGGCACAGGTGAATGGACAGAAGGGCTCGGCTTCATTAGCCACACGAGACAGAACCCCAGGAGGCAGCAGGCAGAGGCTGGTCAGCAGGAGCTGCTTAGGTCTTTGCAGCGGCAGCAGCTGGGTGTTTTGTGTTCTCATCCAGGAGCCTTGTGGGCAGAGTCCCACACACGCATCCCTGGTGACTGTGGAACCAGTGTCCCACCGTGGTTTCTCATGCAGGGATGAGTTTTCCAGGAACAAAAATATGACTGGAGAGCCTGTCCCATGCTCAACTTCAGGTCCATGTTTATCTGTTCCCTTGTATAGCTGTGACAGCCTCAGTCTGTCCCTTCTTACGTGCCCCCCGCAGTCTTCTCCTGCAGCTGTGTCTTTTTACTCTTGTTACCCCTGCTGTCATTTTCCTGTGTTCCCAATCCTGGACTTCATCCTTTGGCCGCTGCTACTGCCTCACGCTGATCAGATTTTTATGTTGTCTCATTTTGTCTGCTGTTGGACCAGAGTCCAAGTCACACTCTGACTGGCCCGCTCCTTGTCCCTAATTCATGAGTATGATGTCATACATGTAAAATGTGTTGATAGGGGCTTACCTTTCTCAGGTGAACTGTGTGATATTTTGCACAGCTGTATGTCACTGTGATGTATTACAAATACTAACCATGAACACAGTTCAAGGTTGGAGGAGGAATTGCTGCCTGATATCATCAGGTCTCTCTTTTTAGCTGGATCTGTGATAATGTCATAGAACTGTCACACACTTACCAGCTTTTCTACTTTTTCACTTTCACAGCTCTACCTAATTGCATAAATAGATAACTGCATTTGAGGGCTTGGAAAGTATTCATGACCTGCAATATAATAAAGCCAAAGGTTTAAGCCGTTATGGCTAGAAAATAGAGTCAGATAAACTGTGGATAGTAGAAGAAGGTGATACCCTGAGGTGCTGATGAAATGGGTGTCAGGAACAGACAGCTAGAAGGGAAGGATGTAGGAAGGGATGCCAAGGCTTCTTAGATTTGGCACCAAGAAAAGCCATCTGGAAAAAGGATTATTTTTATCTTTGGATGATTTCTTACTTAAAACGAAAATTTGCTTGCTCCAGTACTGCAGTCATTAACAAATACTGGCTTTCACTGGGAAAAGGTACTTGCGATATGTGGGAGTGGAAAGCACCAGAATGTACCGGAAGCACGAGGGGATCCTGTCTGCATTCACAGCCTGTCTGTTACGTGCAGTAACTGGCCAGTGCCTAACCCTGCTGAGGGCAGCGTGCCTGGGGTGTGCACGCATTGACTGGTGGCTGCATGCCTGAGTGCATCACGTCTGTTTCTGATATCTGCACAGTGTCCAGCTGTACGGTGTGTGTGCTGGTCAGGATTGTGCTGCACTCAGCTCTGTTCGGGAAGCGGCGGGCTGCATGTATTGCATGTACATTGTGTTACCTATTCTGCGTGCAGGTCTACTTCACAAGACCAGTATTCTTCATTTATTGTGGGTAAGTTACTCTTCACTTCCCATCCTTAAAATGCTGCTGTGTGGTTCTGCTGGCACAGAACAGCCACTGCGTTGGCCCCAGAGGTCGCAGTCAGGAAAGGACAAGAAAAGACACTCTGAAAACTGGGAAGAGGCTTCACAGCAGAGCATGGAAACCCAGAGAAATAACACATTCTCAGATACACAGGGCCCAAACTGCTCCCTAGGAGACGAGAATCTTCCTCCCAGTGCTGCTGGGTAGGCAGAGGAGAGCTCCAGCATTCCTGGAGCTGCCCTTGGAGTGGGTGAGTTGTGGGCTCGTGTACATTCCTTGTTTGTTGTGCACAGTGTGCTGCACCAGGGTTTCTGAAAGCAAAGTGCAGTGCCTGCTTAGGAAGCATGGGAAATACACAAAAAATAAAGCAGGTACAGATGACACCAATTTTAATTGGACTACAGTGCCGATCTTCTTCCGTTGTGATATAAACTGAAAAAGGGGATATCAGATGTAGCAGCCTGACCCAGTTGTTCAGCAGATCTGTGATCAGCAGCAGTGCAGAGCAGCTCGGGCATTGTTACCAAGCCTCCCAAGAGTAGCAGGCTCTTGCTGTAGAAGTGCGAACAGGTGAGCTGTCGTGCTTGCCCTCCACAGCAGCTCCTGTTTTCAGTCTGTGTCAGCATGGAGTTGGTGTCTTTGATGTTTTGTGTGTTAATTTACATGGTATCTGTTCATAGTTTATGTGTCTCTGTTTATTTGGCATTGAACAAGTTATTTTCCGTTATTGTTTATGTTTTTAACTCTGTTTTGTATTTAAGTTTGTTAATTTATGTTACTTATTCTGTTTACAATGTACCTTTTCATGAAAAAAAAATCTAATAAAATAATTTTTTTTTAAAACGACACAAAAATAAAATTTCCCCAAGATCTGCAGAGTACTCTAACACCGAAAAACAAAGAGTGCTGGCAGGGCTGGGGCCCTGGAAATCTCCTTCAGGAGTGAAGTTTGGCAGCAAGATGCTGCCTACCCACTCCCAAAATTCTTATAGTACATTAGCTAAAAGATACAAAATTGTGCAGCGTGTCACCATGTGGAAAAGCTCAAACTGAAGCTGGTGGAAGTAAGATTTGCTGAGTCCTAGTGGGAACGCAGGGCAGACCCAAGTCCTTTGCTGGGGTCTCACAGAGGGACAGGGATGCACCGCTCCCCGGGAGACAGCCTCTCCCCCAGGAAGGCGATGCTTCCAGCTGGGGAAGGGGCAGCACTGGAGGGCAAAAGAGGGTGGAAAGCAAGCAGTGGAGTCAGCTAGAGCAAAGTCCTAAGTGGGTGGGTGGGGAGCACAGAGGGAGTGGCACAACAGCATGTTCGTCTGTGTTGCTGTGGCAAAGAGGGGTGCTGGTGCTGGAGCACCAGAAGTGTCCCATGCACTTCCTCTGCCCTGCTGCTGCAGCCAGAGCTCCCTGCAGGACAAAAGCTGCCCGGGTGTTCAGGTAAGTGCCTGGGGGGCGCATGGGCTGCTGGCCTGTGCATGCTGCTGGTGGTGAACATCTGCATGTTGTGCACGTGACCTTGTGTGAAACCACAGGTACAGGACAAAACTAAACTTCCTTCTTGTATTTATTAAAAAAAAAAAAAAAATCATTCACAGTCTTTGCCTTCTCAGCCTTCTCACCAAGCTGTGCAAAGTGCTGGCTTTGGTAGGGAAATAAAAAGAGCAAGATGGATCATAGAGGAGGTTCGAAAGGAGTGCTGCCTCCTTTTTGTATCAATCTCAGTCATTTTTTTTCTTTCTTATTTGGCTTATTGTCTATGTTAAATTGCTGAATTCTGCTTCATTCAAATAATTACCAATTGCATTTTACAGTTTAGTTTTGCAGCTGCTCAGGAAAGGCTCAGCCATCAAAGGTGCTGTGCGCATCCTGCGGCCTGCAGGTGCCTTCAACAGGCTGCAGTGAGAGCCCTGCTTGTCCCCAGGTGCTGGGATCTGGTCTCCTGCCT
This sequence comes from Alectura lathami, assembly GCA_013399715.1. Taxonomy (NCBI): domain Eukaryota; kingdom Metazoa; phylum Chordata; class Aves; order Galliformes; family Megapodiidae; genus Alectura; species Alectura lathami. The sequence goes on along the minus strand of VXAV01010948.1, from coordinate 894,525 downwards.
GACAGTAGGATGGGCCCCAGAGCTGGGAAGCCACATTCTGGAAGGAGATGTCAGGAGGTTTATTAAGAATTCCTTGACATTTTCCTTGGGTTACTCCAAATCCAGGTTGTTCACTGCCTCTAAAACCTGAGTGTCCTGTTTAGCCAGTGGTGAAAAATTCATCGAGCTGCACAGAGTGAACTGGAAGGTTCTCCAGGAGTCAGTGAGCCTGCATGCGAGCCTTGCCAGAGAGCTGTGTGACAGCAGGAAAGATGAGGAAAGGGATCGTTCCTGAATCCAACAGGACACACGGCATATGCCCTACAACACATGCCCCACCACATGAGCTGCGCTGTTTGAGTGACAACAATCTGGATTTATAATTGTTGTAACCCTGATTACAGGTGACAAGTATTTTGCAGCTGGAGAACTGGGGATTTCTTCATAAGCTGTAGACCCTGTGGTAAAAGTTTTCTCCTTACCTCCACTCTAATTTTGCCTTAGGTTCGTCAGCGTATGTGTATGGCAGTGTGCTGAGCTCAAGTCCTGTGCTTGCCAAATCCCTTGGCAGCACAGCTTAGACGAACCTTCTCCTGGAAATGAGGCAGGAGTTGTGGACGTTTTGTGCAGTGGGGAAAGGACAGGTGCAAGTGTGGAGCAGCAGCTGGCTTCCCACTAAGCAAAGATACATGGAAGGAAAAAAAAATCATTTATCTTGGTTGAACTTTTTTAAAGGAAATGTGAAGTCTTTGTGCCAAACTTTCACACTGTAGTAACCTGAAACATCATCTCTGTCAATGATCTCAGCTAGGGAATCCCAGCTGCATGCTGGGTCAGACCCAAAAGGCCCCCCAGAGCGAGGTGCTGAAGGCACTCCTTAGAAGTGGGAGCCACCTTTCAAGAGCAATGTACAGGCTGAAAATACACCTCTGTCATCTGAGGGGACACGGCCAGCATCGCTGTCACCTGGACACCCTGCTTCTTTCCAGAGACAGAAAAGCATGAGTTGGGTTTGGGCTCTATCTGCCTTTTGGTGAAAAGCAAAATGCGGTGCTCACAAATCTGTTATCTCCTCCTGGACTTCAAGCCCCAGGAGCACGGGAGGGTTAAAAAGAATCAGGAATGCTGGGGCCCAGCTCACAGCTGGTGGAAGTCAGCAGCAGCTATCTGAAGACAACCGAGTTGCATTGACTGGCCTCAGCAAGGGGATCCCGTCCAGCATTCTCACCTGTGGCACGTTTTACTCCCTTGCTGTTTGTTTTAACAATGGGAAACAGACAGCAGTTCTCCTAATGAAGTGCTGTTTTTCTCCTGTTCCTCCTCATTATATATATTTACAATGAGTATCCCTCTGAGGAGAGAATCCCAAGCCTGATGCCTGCATCCCAGCATCCGCCAGCCTGCAGGTGTTCACCCCATTCAGGCCCACAGGCCCATCCTCACCTCTGCCTTGGGCTGGGACACAGCCCCGTACACAAACATGCCTGTGGCTGGAGGCCACTGTGGTACCAAAGCTGAGAGTTACACTTGCACCCCAGCGTGGGTACACCAGAACTCTCCCAGCATTATTCCACGCGTGCCGGCTCCTCTCGCCACCAGCCTCATCGCAGAGACGGTGTGGCGCTGGCTGGGACGGGCAGGCCTACAGGCCAGGTGCCCACTGCCGAGCAGGCACTGGGCCCAGCCTCCCACTGCGGACAGAGCCATGAGAGGTGGCCGCAGCGCCCTGTGCTGCCAAGCTGGATGCTGAGGTGGGAGCTGGCATGTCCCCAGCTGTGTGCTGCAGAGGAGATAAGGACATGCTGGCTGCCATTATCTAGGGCCTGGCTGAACATCCATTATGCAAACCCAAGGATTATTATTTTTTTTTTTTTCAAGGATCCATCCAAATATGAGTAGAAACATTTTTAACTTAAACCAGCTGTGTTGTGCTTCTAGAAATTAACATCTGCATGTTTACCTTCTTTTTCCTTCAATTTGGATTTAAGAACCAGCACTTCCTCAGTACCTTTTCTCTGGTGTTCCTGATAGCAGCAAACACCAGCCATGGCTGCAGCTACCTGCACAAGGCTTGGCCACCCCCTGGAGCTGCACTGGGCTGAGCTACCCAGGGGCATATTCAAAACCAAAAGTAACCAGGAATTTGATTTACAGCAAAAGAAAGCAGGCTTGCCTTCCAGGGCAGCAGTGCTGATGTGCAGCTTGGCCCCTGGGGGAAGAAACATGCAGGGTGGTGGAGGAGGCAGTCCCCTCCCCAGGCGGGACAGCCTGAGGGGCAGTGGTGTTTGTCACAGCAGAGAGCAGTCAGGTCAGGCTCTGTGCGTTCAGGTGGCCGAGCAGGTTCCTCAGTAGAGGGTGCACATCTGAGTAGAGACAGCAGGCTTCTGCAGAGAGCTGCTGTGTTGTCCTGCTGTACTTCTGAGTGGGAAGAGAGAAGGAGTACAAGGGGCTGGGGGGTCCTTTTCTCTTAGAGTGTTAATGTGTTAAACAAGGCTTTATTCAGATAGCATAGTCAGCTTTACATTTCAATTTTTCCTACGTTTTGCACATACTCCTTCTCACTGTGTAATATTTCTCGTTGCATGGGTTTTTCTTTCAAATTAGCAAGACTTCCTGTTGGAAAGGTAATCTTGGCTAAACGGACTAACAGAAGGAAGGTTGTTTAAGATCTGCTAAGTATTCCACATCTCTCTGGTATTCCCTGGATGGTTTTATCAACCAAGACTTTTAATATACTCTTTTGTTGGGAAAAACACCATTTTTCCAGTGAAAAGAAATGCAGTGCCTGGTGCAGTACCTGAAACAACTTTACATTGTGTGTGAGTAAGGCTGCCACGGCTGTGTGCCTGTATGATGGCTGGAGGAGAGCATGGGGAAGGCAGGGAGGATGGGCAGGGGTGGACAAGCAGCGACTGAGGCTGGCTAACGCATGGTTAGCCACAGCCCACTTTGCAAAGTCAAGGGGTGAAACTGCAGATACCCCACCAGACTGTCTCACAGTCCCCATCCCTTGGCAGCAGCTTCGCTTACACTCTGGGTCTCTTCTGTCTGTCTGTGCCTTCCTCCAGGGAAAGTCTCTGGCCAGCAAGCGCCTGACGGGCCTGATGCAGTCCTCCTGACAGCCACCGCTGGCCACCCCGCTGGAGCCATCACAGTTTGGGGAGAGTGGGGCGCTGCGGGGGACAGCACGAGCAGACAGCAGCTCAGCGGGGGACGGCCCGCCTGTCACCGGATACATCGACACTTTATCTGCACAGCCTCATAGTGACGCCGAGCTCTGCGCCAGGACTTAGATTCCTGCTTGGGTTTGGAGGAGCACATGCCGCAGTATGCAGGAGGCAACAAGGCAGGGGCTTGGTGTGTTGTTATTTAAGGAAACAGACTCTGCTGCAGCTCGGAGAAGGAGGAGCTGAGAGAGATGGGTGGTTTTCCTTCACCTCTTCTCTCCCTGGCACAGACACACCTGTGAAAGATGCCACCACAACCCCATTTGCTCTCTTTCTTGTGGCCATCTGGATCCAATAAAGTATCTGCTGGAAGCTGCTTCTCCTGTCCACAAAGTATCAAATGCATTTCTCCTGCAGATCAGTTGACTTTAGCTTTTTTTTTTTTTTTTTCCTTCCTATGTCTCTCCTTCTCTAAAATAACAGAAAAAAAAAGCACTCTTTAAGTTCGTCACTCACTGTCCTTCCAATGGCATGTAGCATGTCCAAAGACGATGGCAGGTCCTCATCCGAAGGCAGGAGAGCATGAGTGGCTTTCATCACCCGAGGATCTGCCCCACTGCGTCAGACTGATCTTGGTGCAAATCCTCCAACATCGGCAGGATTGCTCTGCATGTACATTTAGTGCAAGCGTGACCCGACTCTGCCTGAGGCTCAGGGTCATGTTTTAGATGTGCACATATGCACAAACACACAGACACACACATGCGTTATTTAAAAGTGAGTTGTTTTATATTGTATTTGGGTTTCTATTTATTTGAAGTTTTGCATACTTACTCAATGACAGATTTTACTCTGCTTTACTCCCAGTAGATACAGTTGAACCACTTAGAGGAAACTCCAGCTCTAATTACAGAGAGCCAAAATCTGTTCTTGCGTATACAGCGAAAGGTAACTGCTGTGGGCAGGTGTAATGGAGAGCAAAATTCAGTCTGCAGCGAGGAGAAGACTGATGGAGAAGGGCTTGGCAGAAGCAGTTTGTGGCTGGGCAAGCACTGTCTGCCTAGAACTCCTCTGAGGTGTAGCCCATGAATACAGCTGCAAGAGGTGATGCAGTAGCTTGTTTCAGAACATTGGGTTTATGGAATTTAGGATGAGGACAGAACCGAAGTGACTTGGTTAATGATAAAACCCACATTATACTGGCTGCAGATGTGGCAAATGGACTGCATTCACACACAGTATACTGCCTATATACAAAATTTCCAATTTCAGTTGACATAGTGTGACAAAACCTGCTATATTTTACAAGCAGTTCAGATCTGAAGTGTACGTGAAAATAGACACTTGCTCTTCTTCACTCATGCCAAGCCAAGCTGGCTTTTTGCGCAGGTGGTAGAAATTGCTATATGGCTACGAGTCTGCACTCCTATCTAGGCAAAATTATCTATCTCGCTAAGTAGGCAGCTGGCTACCAACCATATTCACTTCTGAGGCAAGTATTATCCCGATATCCAAGGCCTATGTATGCACAACATCAGGCCAGCACAGTTTCTCTCAGCAAAAGGACTGTTCCTCTTTACTCATGAAATCTCTCATTTTGATACCTCAGTTATTTTCCCAGACAGCTCCTGTTGCCAGTTTTACTTAAGGTCTATAGGACTCTCTACCCCTGCATGACTATACAGTAGAGTACTGAGTACGGTATTTGTTCTTTACACTCACTTCATTCCCATAATCAGCGTGTTCTTTGAGGTCTTCAGACCAAATTTGTCCTACAGAGGAATGGCAAACAAGCGAGCTCCAGGACCGCAGAACCGTTGTGGCTGTGCCTGTGCATTCGGGTGGCATCCTGACCCTGGAGGGGATGTTTAATCCTTTCCTGACTGTCACCCAGTTGTCTCGGCAGGACCTGTTCATTCTTTGCTGAGCACCCAGCCAAAGGCTCCCCTCTGGCAATAGCAAGTCTTGGTGCAACAGGCCCAGTCATCCATCCATGCGCATTCATTCATGTCCACTTACATCACCCCGTAGGAACACGCAAAGGCTGGCTCTTCTCAGAGCTTGCCGATGTCATTTTTATCTGTGCCAAACCCATCGCTACCAGGCACCAATGGGATCTGCAGACTGACGGCTGCTCACACCCCAAGCTACTCTCCTGGCAGCGCTGCCTGGTCTCTGGGCTGAGGCATTCCCCAGCTCCCTGTGCTCCCACAGGAACCCCCAAACTGGCCTGCAGAGTGACCTGACACTGGGCCACTGGCACTGGGAGGACCCATCCAGTGGTCCAGTGTGGGGAAGCTCGGAGGAGGAGCTGCCATGCCCTACTGCATGTGGCACACACAGGTGGGACGGGTGGCAGCGAGATGCAGGCCTGCAAGGCAGCACCAGGCCTCACCTGGGGACATGCTGCTGCCCTGCCAACAAAGCTCCCGGCTCCTGCAGGACAGCCAGGTCAGCAAGTGCCCTGTGCTGTCCGTAGGGAATCTGCCGGGTCTGAACAGCTGAGAGCATGGAGGGAGCTACAGACACAGAGAGCACGCATATGGGCATACATCAGGGGGCCTGGATCCTGAACAGCTTGCCGTCTAAATGCACACTCGTGCAGCTCATCTGCTCGGTAATGGTGAGCTGAGCGGCCGGAGTTGTGTGTGCTTTACAGAGGGGAAAACTCCCCTCCTCACTTCCTGACCAAATTTCTCTGAGACAAACATTGTGAGAGTAGACAGGGCCTCCTCCTGGGAACACACACGAATGGCTCTCCTCGTGTCTTTTACTTCATATATGACAATGCTAACGTGTAACTACTTCCACACGACCTGCATCCTTGAGTTACTGCTTTTTAATGACACTGCTTGTTGCAAGCGATGCTTTTCTTGCACATTCACTAGTATCCGACTGAGTGCTGCAAGCAGTAATCTGCTGCTTTATAAGCATCCCATGTCTTCCAGCTACCTCATCGCCCAGAAGATGAGTTAGGAAATCATCATTCCACCTCTGTTTTTGTTCTAAAAGGCATTGTTTCAAGGAAGGGCAGACCTGAACGCTTTTATAGTCTCCATGCTGTGAAAGCTAGCCATCAGGCATCCCATGCTTGCAGGGCTATGGCTGTGAAATATGTCTGTACACTGTTATTTGGGTAATAGATAATCCAGAGCATTAATGGCTCTGGTGGTGGACCAGCTCTGGGACAAGCACAAGGAGGGTTGGACAAGTCAGTGCAGTGTTAGGCTAAGGCAAATGGATTAATATACTCTCTGTATAACTCAGTGCTAAAATCCCATAGAGTACTGTAATAAAACGGTAGCAGGGCAGCCATAAAAAGTCACAGTAAGCTGACATAATAATACCAGGATAAATGTAGCAATAAGGTAACACAGGCCACTGCAGTAAAGTAGCATTTTGATAATGCAGCAATAAGACACAACAGGACGCTGCAGTAAATTAGTTTGGGGAATAAGGCAGTAGTGATGGCATGTGTGGACAAACTGTGGTATGTTCGTGCCAGGTACTGCAGCAATAAAGATTACACAAAGTGTTCTAGTAATAAGTTACTACAGTAACAGCAACGTGATGCACTGTACAGCTACATCAGGATGCTTCCATGCTGCAGGCAAATCCTACAGGATGTGGTAGTGAGACAATGAAGGCAACACATGCCCCATTTCGGGCTGTGAACAATGGGTTTGTTCTCTGTATAGTAACCAAAATCCTGGAATGGTCTTGGCAATACCAGACCTGTCCACCCCCTGCTTTCGAGGAAGCTGAGGTGAGAGCATTCCCCCATCCAGTCTATTGGTCTGGAAATACAAACTCAACTCATGTCTCTTTGGGCAAACTGTCACAGGCGGTGAAGTTCTTTGGTCCGTCTTTACTCAGCGGACGCCCCGGCCATTTCAGTGGGTCCTTTGTGGTGGGAAGGATTTGTCTCTGTCTTCTTCTGGTGTGGGTGGTGCTTTCAGCCTACAACAATTTCTGTTTGGGATGGGGAAGGGGAACTCAGGTACAGGACATCTGACTGTACTGGCCTGCCTCCTGAAATGCACAAATAAATTGAGCATCCTGGAAAAGTCAAAGCAATGAGGACCAAATCTGTTCTGTCTGTCACGCACACGTAGACACATGAGTAATAATCCTGCTGGAATCAGTGGGAGTCCTGTGTGCACCCATGGGACCTGTTCTCAGCGTCTCCAGCTGCGTGGCTGAGGCCATGTGCCTCTTCATGTTGTATCTCTCACTGACTTTCCTGCTTTTCCTTTTTCTTTTAGCATCACCTCTGTGTAAAATGTCCTTAGAAAAAATCAGCTTGCCATAGACTCATAGAATCACTAAGGTTGGAAAAGCCCTCTAAGATCATCTAGTCCAACCGTCAACCCATCACCACTCTGCCCACTAAACCATGTCCCTGAGTGCAACATCTACACATTTCTTGAACGCCTCCAGAGATGGAGACTCCACTGCCTCTCTGGGCAGCCTGTTCCAATGCTTGACCACTCTTTCTGAGAAGAATTCTTTCCTAATATCCAACCTGAACCTCCCCTGGAGCAAACTGAGGTCATTACTTCTCGTTCTGTCACTAGTTACCTGGGAGAAGAGGCCAAGACAACATGTAGCAGGGTGGGCAAAGAGTAGATGTGTCTGTTTGGTTTCTTTGTACCCTTCAGTAAAAGGTAAAGCATGCTGGGAATATTAATAATAATAATAATAATAAAAAAAGCAGCAAGCACTGCTATACTCAATAATAATCAGGCGTAAGGGCTGAGCCAAAGCATCTATGTCAACAGTGAGGCTTGAACAGAGTGCTTGTGCTAGATAACAAGCCGCTCTCCTGGGAAGGGGATGTAAATAGGGCACACTGCAAATCAGGAGCAGCGGGAGCAGCTCACAGCTGGTGCTGGCTCCTTCCACCAGTCCCAACAGACACGGATTTTGTGGTGCAGCTTTCCAACCCCTCACACAACAGCTTTGCTGTCCCCTGATATGGCTTCCTCTGTCTAGAGCTGATGGAGCTCAGTTCAGATTTTGAGCAGTCCTCTGATACGCCTTGGCTTGGCTCCTTCCTTAAACTCCTTGGCTTGCTCTTATTGTGGTTTAATGATTAAGTAGGATTATTAAAGTAGGGCTCACAGTAGGGTAAGATAGGCTGGGTTATCATGATTTCATAGTTTAAGCTGTGAGCAATTTTGCAGCTTCTCAGAGCTGTTTATAACCTGAGACAGAGAATAAGCGAGGTGGCCGCTCAGCAGAACAGCGAGCTGCCGAACAATGCACTATCTTCATGCCCATATGTACTTTGAACCTACTCGTGAGGAGAAATGCTTTGTAGTGAGAAAAGTAATCTCACGGCAGGAGAGAGCCAGGCCTGATCAACTTTTTCATGTGATACAGATTTTGCTTTGCCAGCCCCTAACACCTGCAAAGCTCACCGCTAAGAGCCAGCAACCTCCTAATCCCGCTGTCGAGCATTTGAAAACAAGCTTTTCCACAGGCTGCCTTACGCAGCAATGCCATTACACAGCCTCTTAGCGTGAATTTATGGCTATTGCCACAAGTGTCACTGCGGCTGCTGCCCATGTGCATTTGCAGTGGGAAGCTGCAGATCCACCCCACACAGAGGCTGGAAGTCGGTGGGCAGAATTCAGGGAGCAGTTTGCAGGCTCACAGCTCAGGTGTGTTGCAGGTGGAGGAGTCTAAAGCTGTTGGAGATGGTCAGGTGTGACCAGGCCTTCCACATGAGGTGTCAGTGGTGACATGGGATTTACCAGCGCATTCTGTCTGGAGGGCGAGAGGGACACTGACACATCTCATGTGGCAGAGGACAGCTCTACAGGATTGCAGTGACCCCTGATTATTGCTGTCTCTCAGCAGAGATAGGAAACTGAGCTTCCACCTCTTGTCTTTGGGGATTTAAACCATGCCATCCTTCCCTAAGTAGCAGGATAAGAGACCTGGCCAGCTCCTTTTATGGCTGGAGAAGGAAAGCCTTGTATGTGTCGAACTTCAGGAGCAATCGCTTCCTTTTGGATCCCTGTCATGTGGATTCTCATGTCTATCCACACGCAGGCTATTGCTGTGTGCTGCACAGCCTCACAGCCCCGCGCTGCTGGGGTCTGATTCTTGTCATGCTCGGTGTCAGCCTGAAGACACGTGGGCTAAGGCACACCAGATAAAATATTCAAGCGATGCTTTACACAGCACAGCATTTCCCCTAAGAGCATCTGGTATTCTGAGATGCCCGACTGTGCTGCTCTGAGGTCATCTGGGGCCAAACACAGAAAAATGAGGCACAGTGGGACTTTTCTTTACAAGGAAACAACCTTGAAGAGCCTCCCACCTGTGTGCTGTGCCTGTGGGCATCCAGAGCAGGGCACCAAGGGGATGCAGGTGAGTTCCCTGAGGGTGGATGGGTTCTGAGGATCCCTGCTACAGGCTGGGGAGGTGGAAGAAAGCACCCCCTTGCATGACCTCCCAGCGCTGGGTATTTGCGGCCTAGCACAGGCATGGTGGCTGCTCAGGGATCCCTTCGGGCACCTCTGGCAAGCAGGCAGCCAGCCGGGGGCTGGGCCCAGCTGCTGCATGGCAGGGAGCCATGGGGCTTCTAGCCCTTCCAGTGCCTGCAGCTCCCAGCTGCCTATTCCCCCGTCTCTTGGTTTCTGTGGCCCTCTCTGAGGACGGTCTGTGCTGCTCATAAAGGGGCTGTCAGATCGATGCTTCCCTGCTGATGCTGGCTGAGCGCTGTACCTACTCTGCAATTAAATAAACAGGTGGAGGGTGATGAGTATGTGGGTTTGCGTTCACCCCTTCTTTGTCCCAGCCTCAAAGCCACAGGGCAGTGCTCAGAACTGCCCTTCTGCCACCTCTAGGGCATCTCTGCCTGTGCAGCTGCACATAGCTTTGTCAGTCAGACATGATCAATGGCTGATACCTGATGCTAGATCCTCCATGCTGGGACTCGGACAGGTTTGGGGCATGCTCTGGCCAGCTCAATTGCTTTCTGCAGCCTGGAGGAAGCTTTTCCTGCCAGTGCCTGAGAGGGCCCTCAGCTAGCCCTGCTTACAGACCCCCCCTAATACATGGAGAAAAACCTCTTTCTATGCTCAGCTTGGTGGAGCATCTGGTGAGGGCTACCTGCAGACTGCAAGCCCCTTCCTGTGGCCAAACTCCGAGCTTCTGCACATCTTTTCCCCTGAGCTACCCAGCCCCAGATGCTGGTCCTCCTGGATCTGGTCACCAATCTGGTCCACCAATCTGGTCACCTCCTGGTGACCACCTCTGGACACTGATCCACTCTGCTGTGATGCTGATGTCCCCTGCTGGGCTCTGTCTTCCCTTGCCAGGCAGCCTTCATGGGCAACACTGGGCAGGGCTTTGCAGCTCCCTTCAGCTGTGAGGAGTCAGAGCTTCACAGAGAGCAGCCAGCAAACCACAGACTGTGGCTGTGACAGCACAAGCAGCACCAGAGCTTACCTGCACCACACAGGAAACAAAACTGGTTGCATGGGCTTTCTCTCTCTCACCCTCGGTGTTGTTCTTATTATGAATACAGCAGTAATTTTGCATCACTGTAGCAGTGGTTTGGGAGTGACCCTTTGACTCACCTGCCAGAGCTTCGAGGTTTCTCTTACGGGTCACAGAAATGATGTTCCCCAGCTGCAGGTAAAGGGACCCGGACCAGCGTCCCCCTCTGGCTCCCTGCAGCCTGGCTTACCTTTCGCTCCCCAGAAGTCAGTTCCCAGAAAACAGCCATGTTACTGTATTAAGGACATCTTGCCCTCGGCATTTCTTTGCTTCTGGGGAGTCTCAAGCAAATCAAGTGGCAGAGTATACGCAGAGCAGCACAGGCTCTGTGTCAGATGAAAGGAGGGTCCAAAAGGGAAGAGAGGGCAAGGGAGAAAGCTCTGTGTTTGCATGTGTTTCTGACATGATGGATTTCCCCTTCCTGGAATGCAGCCTTGGCGTAAATAAAGCCAGGAAAGGCTTTTGTGTAAGAACTCCCTTCCCTACCAATAGTCATGGAGTCACAGACAATAAAAGACCGGGCAGCTCTTCTTGCAATGCCCTGTGTAATCAGCAGGATTTTCCCTGCTGAATATTCACCAAGGTTGCTTTATCTACCATGCCTCTGAAATCTCCAGGGATGGAACCTCAGCAGATGCCCTCAAGAACACATTTTTCCATACCTGAAGCATTCTTACTGCAAGGATAAAAACCAAACCTCTGATCTAAAACATAAAAAGCCATCTCTGGGGGAGATCAAAACCAGGGAGAGCCATCTGTAGGCCACAAACAGCGGAGGTGTTCAGCACTGCAGATTTTTTTTCCCCAAGTAGTTCACTTAATGATTTGTTTTTTTGTTTGTTTGTCTGTTTGTTTTTTTGCATTGTCTAGAGCTTTTGCTTTTTGCATCAACATCCACTCCTACCCTCCACCACAACAAAGTGCAGATATTCATGGGCTCTCAGTGTCGATGCTGGGGGACTATTGTCTTTTCTTTCCCACCGCAGACTGTAAAGCTCTTTTCATATGCCAGTTCCTCAGACTGCTATCACCTTTGCTGCCTTTCTCTATCTTGAAAAGATCACCCAAGAAAAACAAAGCAATGCAACAGAAGGCTGGACTCCTCCATGTGGAACAAATGCCCCATCATTTGCATAAGTGAGGTAGCACCCTAATGCTGTGCTTGCTCTCCATGGCAAACTACATGTGTGTCACACATGTTGTGGTGTAACATATTTTGCTAAATCTGTGTGTTTCCATCTTTGACCACTTTACCTTTCTCTGTCCCACATTGCCATCTGTTCTGTGGCTCCCCCCCGACCGCTCTCCAGGCTGCCAGGAAAATGGCTCCTCCTTTTCTTGCCAAATTTGGAATTTCAGTTGCAAATTCACCCTAGCAAGACTGCCAAGGGAAGGGCAGAGTAAATGCCAAGCCAGTTCCAGCTTCCATGCTGGGCATGTTTTCAGAGCTGTTGCAGAAGCTGAAGAGGAGAGCTGAGTCCCTTCTGCAAGGGGCCATGTCCAGCACTGCAAAGAACCAGGAGCTAGGCCCAGACCAGGAAGAGCAAATTGACAAAGGCTTAAAAAATACAATATGTGTGGGCTCAGGAAAATAATTCTATGTGACTTGCATGACACCCACAAAACCCTGTACACTTGTCCTCGTGAAAACTAATGCACCTGGCTGCCAGGAGTGAAGGTCTTTGTGGGAAAAGTCCCAATCAAACGTGCTAAAGCCACTTAAATAACCTGTGGAATTACTTTTCCACAGAATTGGCTTGCATAATATGCGTAGGCCTTCTTTGTTTGCATGTGCTACACCCGTCCTGCAGCCAAGTTAGAGGAAGCTTTATACAACAACTCTGCACTGCCATGCTTGGTCAACACACGCATATGTGCAAGCAGATGTTGCTAAAGCCAAGCCAGGACTTCTTTGTGCAAGCTTCTTGTGAAATATGGAAAATATGTCAGGCATTTTTCCCTGTAGTACCCCTGCAGGTGCTCTAATCCAGTGATAATGTGCTCCACTCGGTGCTCTGCTGGCACTCCAGCCAGGCTCAAGGCCATGCTGCCATCACCAGCCTGCTCCTGGTGACTCACCCACCTGACTGAGTGCATGGAAGCACATCTGAAATGCTCTGACTTGCCTGTTCCCGTTGGAGACTAGGGCAGCTCCTGCTGTGGCGGGGTCTCTGCTGGCAGCACGAGCAGCACATCGCTATCCTGAAAGTGTTACCAAACTTACTAGGTTTTTTACCTCCACAAAATACTGATGATGGGAGACTTGACGATGCAGGCAAAGCACAAGGTGGTCACCTCACATACACTGAAGGCAGCTGGCCCCTGCCCCAGCCCCGTCCTGGAAGGTGACGCACGGGTTGACACACCCCTTCCAGGGCCAGCCAGGCCACGCAGTGCCCGCACCCTGTGCCCGGCTGCTTCAAGGTTTCACAGAGGGCTTCAAAGCCCTGCACAAGCCCTGTGTGGGCATGGCAGAGGGGCAAATTCACTCCCAACGGGGAGCATTTCTCAACCCTCTTGGCTAAACTGCGAATGTGGCAGTGAACACTGATTGCGACTGGCTGTTCTCAATATCACACGCCAAAGAAGTGTCAAGCGCTGTGGTACCAGGCAGAGTTAGTGCCCAGTATTAGAGATGGAAAATTAATTTCTGTTAGCCCATGAGCCTGTCACTCCTGGGCAAAGATGCCTTTGACAAATTCCATCACTTCTTGTGTTAACAAGTTGCCTGCAAGTAGATTTCAGTATCTCCAAGATTTATTCACTATTTGAGTTTACTTGCCAAATATTTACTTACCAGGGAGTTATTCCTGGAGAAATTCTGTATCTGCAGCTCATTTACAAAGCTGTTGCTACTGGCATTGGACAGTTGGAATTCAAGGAGCTTTGTTTGGTTTTGCTTGGACATGCAGGTCACCTGGTATAGTCTCTGACACCCAAAAACATGGATGCAGCTGTTACAGCTGGGTATGCTCAGCCTTCCTCTTATATTTGTTTTAATTTGACTATTTCTATAAACGTTCCTCTAAGTCAAATTCTCACTAACTCAGAATATCCCTGGAAAGAAAAGGGATGTGAAAACAGCCAAAGCTAAATCATTAGGGTTTTATTTGCTGAAAAAACTGTGGTGTCATTCACTGTCCTCTGGGCACAGGGTATGCATGGGGTCAGCTGCAGGTAGGTGCTTGCAGTATTTATGCAGCTAAAACTTACATGAAAGTTACCAGAGTTTCCTTGTTTGGGCAAAACCAGGAAGGCTGTATTCTAACATTGCCACCCAGGTGGTTTTTCATTCAGATAGATAATAATTGTATCTAGAGGCTACTAGAAAGAACCAATTCATAATTAAAAAGCTACTGCTTTTAATGTACACATAAAAGGTGTACCACTCACTTTAAAAGTGTGCAATAAACCAAACTGCACTTTCTTGCCACTGGCTAGCATTTTACTTCTTTGACAGCTGGCAACACTCCAGGACTCAATTTTTAGGAGGAAGAGAGCAATCGTTGGTCCCCTGGACTTCAAGGGGAATGTGGTTGATTATTCTTGGGAAAAAAAAAAAAAAAAAAACACCAGTTCTTTTGGCTAAAAAAAAAGCAACCTGCTTTCAATCTGTGATTTCAATCATTTCAGTTGTCTTATTCTATTCTCTTCTCTCAAACTTTGTACAGGCACTTGGGGAGAAAAAGGACCACTTCTCACAGTGTCTTGACCAAAAGATTTCCTTAAGTTTCTCTGGCATTATTAACTCTGTGTCTTTATCCATGTATGTGTCAGGCTAAGAGTCAGTTTGAAGCTATGTGCAAGTACTGCTCTTGTTTTACCAGAGCTGCCAGAACAAACCGACTGCTGGTACGCAGTAAATGTCTGCTCCCATTTGTTACATCATATATTAAAGGGCTGCAAGATCCAGTTTTAATTAGGATTGTGCTGAACCAGCACTTGAGCTCTTGATGTTGCAATCAGGTTAAGTTTCAAATACCGAGCTGAGGCCCATGGCTGTTCCTTGGCAGGTCTTCTGCTGACTGACCTCCTGCCTGGTTTCCAGAAGGACATGGCAAATCACTTGGTTAGTTCACACCTACAGCCCTCCTCCACTTCCCTGCAGTCTGCTGTGAACAGTACACCATACCCCTTCTTCCTCCCTGTAATTAGGAATGGACACATCCTTTGTCTTGCTCTCTGAAATACATATGCTGGCTGTAAACTGGGAGTGCTTTCACAGAGAGCCCACCAGAAGGCCACCAGGCTGCATGGCTGTGCAATGGCAGGGCTGGGTTGTTGTAAATGGAGAGGAGGTGGGTGATAACACAGCCTTGCTCATTGGGAATATGATAGCTGCAGAGCCAATAAAACTAGAATGATGGCTTCCCCACACCTAAAATCATACAGGCAGATGCCCCTCATTGTCCTGACTGGAGTCTGAGGAACACAGATTCAGGGAGTTTCTGTCAATAAGGGACACAGGCTTCCGAAGAGGGGCACAGATCAATTAAATCCTAAAGAAAAGTCCTGTCAGCAGCACTGCTTGTGCAAAAACAAATCCTGCCAAACCTCACCACCTTTCACAGCCCCTCTCCGAGTCACAGATGCAAGCTGGCAAACCCGGTGGGGAGCTGTGCAGGAAAAAAATGACACTCAGGTGGTGGTCCAGATGGTGACAATTCAGAGGGAGACGTGAGTGCCTACAGAGCCCGGCATGCTCCAAGGCATGAAGGGCAGGCTGCTGCCCCTCGCTGCCCGCCCAGCTCAGCAGCCTGCAAGCAGAGACCCCACTTCCAGGCAGACACCCACTTAAATGAGGAGCCGGCGTGGTCCCAAAGCAACAGCCATCATGTCTGCACAACCCTGGTACATTATTTAGGTGCAAATTTACAGCAAGAAGGTCAAAACCACCCTGGGGAAACTGCTTTTTGGTGCAGGTGCCCACCTTAATGGGCCTCTGCCCGCCATATGCACAAGTGACAAAGTAAGGATGTTAACATTCTTGAAAGAGATCTGCTCACTATTTTTTCTATTTTTACACATGCTTCTAATGTGAACATTTATGAGTTGCTTTTTATTGAGTAAAATGATAATAATGAAGTCTCTGTTTCTACACTCCATGTTTTTCCAGCACCAAACCTTGCAGTCCTCAGCAGATTTCCTGCACCTGTTACTGCAGCATCACAAATCTATCAAATGCCAGTGGGGCACCTGCAGGGATATGGCAAGGATCGCATACTTCCACAGGAAACCTTTTAGGTGCTGTCATTGCTCCCAAGAACTCAACAGTTTTGATTTTTTCACTTGAGGGTAGGAGTTTCGTGGTTCATATATTTTTTTTTGTTGTGGAATGCAGTGAAACGGAAATGCCTAGTAATTCTGAATTAAGTTAGTAAAAAAATTGACTTTTGTTTTGATCCAGTGGTTGGACTTAGGCAAAAACAAATTATTTAATGTTACCTTTTTATTACATTATATAATTTTGTATTAAATTAACTTAATTAAGAGAAAGCCATTTAAAGCATGACATTAAAGATGATCAAAAGTGAACATTTCAAGTTGAAATGGCTTTAAAACATTTTTGTTTGTTTGTTTCACAAGGGTTTGTTATCAAATACATTGCCATCTTTCTGGGGGAAATTTCAGTTTAGGTTAATTAACTTCTTCCAATGGAAAAAAAAAATCCACTTCCACAGGAAAATGTCCAACTATCTTACTTGCTCAATGAAAACTTTCTCTTTATATATGCCATTGGGAAATACCTGTACTGTTTTGCTTCTTATAATCAAGCATTTCCATAAAAGCTGTTACTTCTTTGCATGTGTATAGATTATCTGTAGCAACAGTTTCTTGGAATGAGGGAGAAAAACATAGAAATATTACTCCATAAAAATACAATAGGTTATTGAAAAACTACATAAACATCTAGTTTCACTATAATGCTGGTGCTGTTCTTCCTGAGGGAAAAAAAAAAAAAAAAACATTTTGAAGCTGGTCTTGACTACAACTCCAGAACATATATATTAATTATGCCTCGTTTTATGGGGTCAGGCAAAGGGGAGTGTTGGTATGTAAGATATGTAAGCGTTTATTTCTGCCTTCACTTCTCAGTTGCAACTTCAGCATAGCCCAGCCACCACGACTGCAGTGTGTGGGACACAGCAGGCTGGAAAATGGCAGCGAGTGTTCTTTGGGGACACCAGTGCTGAGGGACTCAGCTCCCAAAGGCTTTGAGCACCACCAACTGTCCTCCACAGGCAGAAAGTCACTTGTGCTCTGAAGCACTCTCCTTGTGCTTCCTCACATGGTTCATCACGTCTGAGCAGGGTCTAGGAGGTAAAGGTACTCAAGAATATTTTGGGGCTTTTTTAAGTGCCATCACTCCTTCACCCATCTGGCTCTGCTGGAACAAGAGACATCTTCCAGTATGCTGGACAAAGCACTATCCTCCACCTCAGTAGGAGAAAGTTCAGCCAGGGAAGACGTGGCTTAGGAAGGACTCGTTTAACTGAGGTGTTGATGGTTCTCAGCAAGTTCCCAACAAGAAAAACCACCTGCTTCTCCTCCAGTCCCCACCATGGTTCACCAAACCCCTCTTCCCTGCTGAGTCCAGTTAACTCATTCCAAAGTCACTCATGACTGAGCAATGATATAGAAAAATGTAGTATGTAATGGAAATCGTGACCTGTCACCTCATGTGGGCTGGTGCCGAGGAGGCTTCTAATTATAGCCCAACATGTATCTGCTCCTGGAAGACGATTGTACTTATTTGGACTAGTGTAATATTAATTAAATACTTTGATTATTTCTGAAACAGACTTTGGGAAGGAGAGGGAGAGGGGCTCAAGGGAATTAACCTTATCACTGCTGAGAATAAGGTTCTGTTTTCCCAGAAAATGCAGTAGAGGTTTAAATATGAATCTTCCTCCTTGTTTCCTCTCTCCTCCTGTCTCTGACATATTCATGTGAAGCCTCCCATCATGGTCTGCTTGCCCTTGGTTTCCCCTGGCTCTGTGCCCGTGCCAGGTCCCCAGGATCACTTCACTTGCCTCCTCGAGCAGGAAGAAGCCCAAAAGGAAGGGGCTGAAAGCTCTTGACCAAGCACAGGGTCCATGGCTGCCTGACCTTCTGTGCTTACAATATTCCTGGTGGTGCCTGTTTGTGGAAAGCCCGAAAGCAGCCAGCTTCCAGTGCTTATGCTGGGTTTCCCAGTAGCTTCCCAGTCCAAATCCGAAGCTGTGACAATAGAACACAAGAGGCACAGACTAAGAACAGGAGGTGCAGAGAAACTAAGGCAAATGCATTTGATTTTCAGTTCATGCAAGACACAAAGCTTTGCCCAGGCTCTGCTGCAGGCTTTCCAGGACTGATGAATGTTTCACAGAGCAAGTTTGCCCTGCAAGCAAGGCAGCTCAGGCAGAGGCAGGCTGCAGAAGGGCCAAGGTGTTGGTGGGCAAAGTAGGCTACTCAGCCTGCAGCCAGCTTCTGAGCAAGCCTCAGGCCATATTTCAGATGAGTGTCTCGTTACTTCTTGAAAAACATGAAAACTGCTGAGCTGTGGAGTCAAGAAGTATCTCTGAGTGACTGGGGACAGCATTTCCCAGCAAGTCCTCATTTCAAGGGAGCCAAAGCTTTGTGTTGAAGGAATCCTCTACCACAGTATATGGCCCTGGGACAGTCACATATTTATGTTAGTTCAGCACAAACTAAACCTGCTGTTCTTGCACCATGCCTTGTAGCCATCCTGTGCTTTGGTTTCTCCCTCCATGTAGTGCCTGGCAGCATCCTCAGTCTGGCACCACAAAAGCAGGTGGCATGGAGAAACTAAATCTTGCATTTCCCAGGGATTTTGTGCCCTGTGGAGGGCCAGCACATTTACACATGGTCCAAACAGGCAACCAGCACCATTTTGGCAGTACCAAAACCAGCTCTGCTGATTGCCTTCAGCATACCCAAAATGGAGCATCGAGGGGAGGCTGCATCAGGGCCTCTGCAGGGAACATGACAATTGCTTTTCTCAAGTAACAGGAGAATACAAGCCTCGTCTCCCCTGCGTCTTTTCATTATGGTCTGCAAGGCTGGGGAATTTGGTCTCTTGTCTGAAATAGATTAGTAAGAAATGGTTGTGGGTCAGAACTGCCACTAATGCACTCTCAAGGACTCTCTGCAGCTGCACAGCTCTGTCTTGGAGATGCAGGGGAAGAATAAGAGCTATTTCTGCCCCAGGAAGGCAGAAGATGTTAAATCAACATAATGAGAGCTGATGAGAAACAATAGAGGCATCAGGACAGTGCAGAAAAAAAGAAGAGTTATGAGACCTGGATGCTGTGGGCCTTAGATGCATAGGGATATGCATGCTAATTTATCTTTGTCCCCATAGCCCTGCAGGCTGCTGGGTGCTGCTTGGGAAAGGCAGTGCTGTGCTAATGCCAGCTACCCCCTGCCACAGCTGTGGAGCCAGGGTTGTCCAGCTGGGGCCATGCTGGGGCCATCCCCCTCCTCATCCCCACAGAAGACACGAGGCCCAGCGACAGACACCAGGAGACATTCCCTGAGAGGAGGCAGAAGATCTCCTTGCAGATGGCAGCACTGCAAATACCCCAGGCAAAGAGCTTTGAAAGCACTCCCCAGCACAAGGAGCTCAGCTCTTGCTCCAGCCGCTTTCCCCGGGATGTATTCCCCAGCTGGTTGTGTGCTCGAAGTCCCCCCACCCCGAGGCGTTGAAGATGTGCTAATTCCTCATGCTGTGCATATGAGTGAAAACAGGACAAAGGCTAATTCTAAATGCCTGAAATGAGGTGGTGGAGGGAAGCAAAGGTTTCTCTGTGCAGCCCTTCTTCAAGGAATACTAGCTTGAGTTGCACGACCGGATTTGAAGTTAAAGGGCTAGAGCTTCACACAGAGGCAATTGAAAACACAAATTGATCAAAGCTGCCATTTTTCACTGATTGTTTCACTTGTTTGTTCAGGGACACTCACTGCTCTTCATTCTGATCGGCTTTCTACATAATCACCATTGGCAGCTTCCGTCACTCAAAGATCCCCTGCATGGATTTTTTCCTTTCCAATTGCATTTCCAGGGACGATAGGAAAGTTGCAGCATAAATTAAATAAGGCGCCTAGAGACTCTGATTCAAAAATAATGTAGATGAATTCCTGAGTGAGAGGGGAAGAAAGAGCGGAGCTAAATGCACTGCCTGCCTGATGGCTTCTCCCTGGTCATGTTCACACCAATTAGCTGTAGCTGCACTGTTAGGGCGTCCAGGAAAGCACCTTTGTGCACACATGCTAATTTGCTCACTGGCTGCAGCGCACAATTAGTAAAAGCGCAGCTCTGCACATTCCTGAAAACAAAGAGCTGATGCTACAAGCATCCTGAGGCACAGAACCCAAAAGGGGTGCACACACAAGTGAAAACTGAGTTTTGGGGAGCTCTACGCTGCTCAGCCAGCCCCGGCAGTCAGGATCACTGGGCACAGCAAGTGTAGGGCCCAACTCTGCCATCTGAGACTTGATGCTGCCAGTACCAAGCAAAGAAGAGGGGAGAATAAACTTCCAATGGCAGGAGAAAGAAGTGCAGACACCTTGAGTTTAAGCCCAGGAGAAACAGGCCTTACATGAAGTTCTAATGTCAATGCAAGGTAAAGAAAGGGCAAGGAGAAATCCATCTTCATAATAAAATGCTGTATTTAGCTGTGATGGATGGATGGAGAGCCAGGTTGCTATTTCTCTACTACCTCCCTGCCCTTTTCCCATTATTAGCTTAGATGTTGTGTTCTTTTTTAAGGGACAGGAGCAAGTAGAAATTAAATGCTCACTCTCAAAATGAAGCTTACATGAGCCTTTGGCTTTGAGGATGGATTAGTTTTGAAGGCATACTACGCACAAAATGAGGCCGGCAAGGGCTGGCAGAGGAATTCCCAGTAGGGACAGGTTCCTTTAAAACACAGATTAAACAGGGAGGAAATGCACAGTATATGAATATGAATTGATGCTGGGCCTCGCCTGGTCCCCCTTCATTTGATAAAGCACATTTCCTCATTGCATGTCAATTATTTACAGTATTTAAATATGCATCATCAGATGAACATGCCAGCCCCAAAACAGATACACAACGCACACAGAAACTCACACATGCACTGCAGCATCAGGATGGGATGCAAGCATAAGTCCTTTGGGCAGACGATGGAAGGACACCATCATGCTCAGCAGGCGGCAAGCCACAAGCCACCCTTTGCTGGGTGCCAACACAACTGTGGTGCTGCCCCTGCAGAAGGGCTGCTCCTCCCCACGATAATTTGGATCCGGGCTCGGCTCAGCGCCGCGGGAATGTTGGCAACCAGCAGGAGCTGCACACCTCACAGGTGTCATCACTAATCTCTGGTGTGTGGAAATGCTTGTCTGCAAGAGAGATATTATTCTGCCTTTCATCTGCACAAGTTCACAGCAAAGGAAATGCAGGAGATCTACTAAATTGGATAAAATCCCCATGCCTAGCAATTCTTCAAAGTTAGTGTTATTAGTAAATATGTTAGTTGTCGATACTGCACTGTTCTGGCCTCTGCCATTGTATAAAGACCTGCTCTGATTTCTCCTAAAACAAAATTGTTTTCCTCACATGATTCCCACTCTTAATTCTCTTCTTGGTATCTGCTGCAGGTACACAGAGGTCCTGCTGTGGCACAGACCACCTCCAGATACACCAAGGGCTCAGGCATGGGTGAACCATGGATGTTTGGACAGGCCCAAGAGAAAACTGACCCATCAGAGCTTCACACTGTGCCATTCCTCTGCCCCAGACTCCTCCCAGCTCTGAGAAGGTCCAGGACACAACAGAAATGACTAATGGTTTAACTCTGGTAAAAAGTTCCAAAAAGCACAAGGTAGGGCCTGCTGTTACAGGTAATGCTACCAATGCATTACACTTTCATTAGAAAACTTCGGTAGGAAATTAATTCTGTGGTCAGCCTTCTGCCCTCTCTGGGAACTGAAAAAAGTGAAAGAAGAGAGAAACGTTTCTCTGAGCACAAAATTTGATGGGTCAGATTTTGGCAGGTGAAAAACTGCAGATTTAATGGAGGTACTCCAACAAGAACCAGCTGAGTGCTTACCAGAGGAGCTGACCAAGGTAATTACATTTACCCTCCTGTGCTCTTGGCCTCATGCTGTCCTCCGTGAAATTTCCAAACAGACATTTTTATCCTTCAACCCTAGCATGAGAGATGATGCTCCATGAACAGCAGATGAAATGCAGCATTTTTTCTCGGGCTTTGTATTGCTTATTGGGATTCTCCAATGTCTTTAAGATGAAAACTCTGACAGCAAATTTCCATTCAGATGGGGCAATCGTAATCTTTTTCTCTCATTCCCTAGTGTTTAATATGGTGTAATGTCATGCTGTGTCCTTTCATTCAGAAGGGACTAACAAGACATATCTCACTCCCTCTCCTCTCTCTGCATATCCACGTGATTTCATAAAAATTATAAGAACCTGATGACCATGTGGTTTTATTGCACTTGTCCAAAATGACCAAGGAGTTTAGAAAGCATTAGTTGGAAGCAGATGATTTCATGACTGCACTTGTTCTTCCTTCCTTTGGGAGCTGGGCTAAAACCAGAGAGGAAATGCAATGGAAGTTATTAAATAAAACTGGTAAGACAGATAGATGGCCATTAACCATCACCATATTTGCTTCCAGAGAGACAGGGACCTTCTATTTTACTCTGCCCTGTTACAGCAACCCGAAAATGATGTGTTAGAAGGCGAGTCTCTGGGCTGTTGTGGAAAGATTTTTAACTACAGTTCTTCACCAGAGAAAGACTCCTTTCCTCCTTCCTCTTAATCTCCACAGACATTTCAAGGTGGTTCTGTATGTTTGCATCTGAGTTTGGGTGCTGACGGCCGATACTGTCAGCACAGGTCTGGGAAGGACACTGTTTTCTTCAACACTGGCTGTAGCAGCATCACGGGGAGCAGCCAACCCCCCTCTACCACCACGGCAAAACCAAGAAAACATTGCACAGTGGGTGCATGCAATTTTCATAATGCAAAGCAGCACCCCGCTATACAAATTCTCTCAGGTAATCTTCCATCTCCATCCCTATCCTGCAGTCTTTTTCTCTCCCACTTTCCAGCCTGTTTATCTTCCTCCTACTCAGCCATTACCATCCCTCATTCCCAGCCAGGCCCTCAGCTTCTCTTCACACCAGGATCCTCCATGTTGTCTCTCCATCCTCTGCTCTTCTAGCCACCTACCTAGCACTCCCACCAGCAGAAAGAAGACCTGTGGGAAGGGAGGACATTTAACTAGCTAAAATGGAAAGGAAGGAAGAGATTTCAGCCATGGTTGTCAGCTATCTGAGCAATCTGACAAAACACTCAAACAACATAGCAGAAAAAAAAAAACAGTCAGTGGAGAAACTTACCCAGAAGCTGAAGCCATTGGTTTCAGAGGGTGCCAAGATGACAATCACATGTGGCATCTCAAAACAGAAAGCTTTGTCTGGGGTTGAGGGCACACCCAGGCCACCAGAAGGCCTTATCCAGGGCCACCACACAGGTGGCCGCTCCCTTGAGGCCCAAGCACAGCTCACTGTGTTCCCTTACAGGCGCCCCTGTGTCACCAACCTGAGGAAAGAGCTGCAAGCCAGAGGCAGCAGACTGGGAAAGGAAGCTGTGCTGAGGCAATAACAAAGACCTGAAGAACAGTCAGGACTCTGCAACGCAAAAATACACCCTAATTCAAATCACAGTCCCAATACAGAATGTACTGGGCGAAAATTACCTGAGAAATAACAACAGAAGCTGCATTTATGTTTCACATTCTGTGCAGTTCCTGGCACGTTAGGTCTGGAGCCAACATGCATCTCTCTCTACATCTGTATCTGTTAACATACATCTCTGTCGGTGCTCAGTCTGCAAACAGCTGGGACGTGCCCATGTGTGGCACTGACATCTGTCCACAGCAGCTACCTTCAGCTGAGGAAGCTCAGCTCTTGTTCATAAATAATTGCCTGACCAGCTGCCAGCAGGCCTGGGGAAAAGTACTCAGAAAGGTCACAAACAGAGTGAATGCAGAGCCCATAAATGAAGTGCTCACTACCTGAGGTATGCAGACTCCTTCAGGCTTCTCACTGGGGGCACTGCACAGAGTGCTAACATGGCTGCCGTGTGTTCACCCCTCCTGTCCCTTGCATAAGGAATGGAGGCAGGGTGGGATGACCAGCTTTATACACAGTAAGGTGGCCTGGAGGCCTTCCAGCAGCCTAGGGCCAAACCACCCTCTCCCTACGGAGCACGGGCTGGTGGAGCTCCAGGAAGACACAGAAGGATGGCGTGGCCCTTGCCATGAGGTGTGGCTGGTATGGCGACCCACATAAAGCTAGGTCAGCCCTTGGTGGGAAGAGCTGCTGCCTTCTCCTTTCTCCCTGTTGGAGCAGGGAGGTTCCACCAGAGAATGAAACACAACCTCTACTTCCCACCAGTGCAAACATTGCTCTGTTTGACCAGCTCCATCTCCTCAGTGTCCCTGTTTTCTTCCTCCTTTCCTGCTGCTCGCGGGGGCTGCTGTGGCTGGCCAGGCACCTCGCAGCACTTCCTGATAGGCTGAGAGCAGCCTGCAGGTCCCTGCCTTCTGCCTGCGTCTTGGGCAGGAGCCCGCAGGCCCCAGGCTTTCCTAGGCAGAGCAGATGGAGGCCCTTGCTGCTGAGTTTCTCCCTGCGGCCAGGTGTCCTCCTGGACACAATGCAGCCATCTGAGCCAGGCCAGGCCCCAGCAGCTCGGCCCACCTCTCAGGCTGTCAGAGGCGAGAGGGATTAAATACACTGTTGTCACGTGTAAGTCCCGTGTTTAAACAAACAATGCTCTCCGAATAACAGGCAGGCTTTTCCACATGAAGCAGGGCTGACACCTGACTCTTCGCCTGGCTTCTCCCAGGAGAACGTTTTAATGAGGCCCACAGCTGTAATATCACACAGAGAACATTAACAATGCTAATTACCTAAAGTTTAGCCCATGAATACTCAACCAACCATCCCTAGGAGACAAATCGTTGTTTTGGCCCAAATGAAGCACCAATGGATTGCGGAGCAAGTAGAGGCTTGTGAGAGCACCAAGCACCAAGCTCTGGGCACACAGAGCTGGCATGGGAGCCTCTGCAGCTCAGCTGTTACACAGGAGAGGGGCCTGGACAGAAGGCAAAGCTGACATCACAGAGAGGAACTGCCCTGAGGTGGCCAAATCCCCCCTGAGAAAACACGGAAGGTGTTGATGTGTCTCTCGGCATCATCTCATGCAGGATCTGTGCAGAGCACAAGGTCGAGGTGGGAGGGCGAGGAAGGGGGGTCTGGGGAGGAATTCTCCTGCCAGGCAGCCGCAGCTGGCGCTGGCTGAGCTGCACGCTGCGCCGGGAGAAGCCAGCAGTCCGCACAGACGTGCAACGCGAGAGCGAGCGCTCGCCTGGAAGAGGTCCAGGGCCCCTGCTTCACGCCATATGTGCAGTCATTCTGCAGCTCAAGGTCACCACGGCAGTGCAGGGGCATGCTGGGATGACTGCTCTGAGCCGAGCAGCTTCGCTCGCTCAGGCTGCCCGTGCTGGAGCTCGCTCTGCAACGCTGTAAACAAAGCGATGTGTGCTTTGCTGCACAAAGCTTAGCTGTCGCTTCTTCCTTTAGCTCCTTATCGCAAACACTGCAGGGCGACAATGTGCGAGAAGGGCCATCGCGCAGCCGAGGAGGAGGTTTGGTCCACCTAGGTGTCTCTCAGAGGGAGACGTGAATTTTTAGCAGTCTGTGTTGTTCGGCTCTAATTGAGCACAAAAACATCACATGGCAGGCAATAGCCCATTAGCAACACTGTGTGCTGAGGGGCCTTTTAATTATTTTTGTGTTCCCAGAGGACTTCAGAATGATCTTCGCAAGCATGGTGTGGGAATGCCAATTAGGTGGCCTCCAGCCCTGCTAGACAAGGTCCGGTCACATCACCTCGCGTCACAGGCTGAACCCTGCCCTCCATTTTCTCCCCAAGTCTGCGGCTCTCTGCCGTGAAATATTTATTAGAGGGAGCTGCCGCCTGTCGCGAATGTCGAGTTCCCTGTCTCCTTGCCAAGGTCAGGCTGCCGGGGAGGTACTTCTGCTCTCTGTAGCTCCTCAGTGAGACTGACAGGGCTTTCTGTCGCTCAGCATCAGGCAGGCAGCCTCAGGGAGGAGGCTGGTTCCCTTCCACAGGGTTCTTGTTTTCCAGGAATAAGGTGGGCACGTAAAGAGATTCCTGAAGCAGAGATTGCAAAGTAGTGAGCTATTGCGGTATCAAAACACATATTCACACTAGGGCCTTTTGGGAGCACAAAAAAGCCATTAAATCAATTTCTACTCTTGTGAAAGGTCTGCTTCAGTCTTTGCAACCACCCTCATAACTTCCTAGGAAGCTCCTACACTTGGACATAAAATCCAGTCCCACACAAGGGGTGGGAGTTTTGCCCTTGGCTTATGTGGTGCTGTTTCCACCCCCGAATTTAGCTGTGGATTACTGAGTTTGGACTTACTGTTTCATCCAGTTTTTGTGCCTTGAAAGCACTGAAAGCTTCAACCACAAGCTCTTTGATAACCTTTCATCAGCTGTGCTATATTAAATAAGAAGTCACGGCATCACTTGATCAAGTACAGTTAAAATGCTGAAAAAATCTTCCTCCCCCAGTATGGGCACAAACTAAAGAGGCAGGAGAACACATCCAGGGATAGAACTAACTCTGCCAGTATGAGAGGTGAGAACCAAAGTAAAGCTGTGTGTTGCTAGTCACAGTGCCAGCTGGGGGATTCACTTTCCCTAGCCATGACCTCTAAAAGGAGCTTGGAGGCAAAAAACATGGGAAGGGCGGTGAGTACAGAGCACATACCTCACAGCTGGGCTGCGTGCCCTCAGCCAGGTGCTTCTGGGCCCAGCCAGGCATCTGGTTCGTGGTAGTGGCTGGCTCCTGGTGAACCTGCAGACCTGTCTCTCATGCTTTGCCATCACATGAGACCCACTGCATTTTTTCTCTGCTTGAATGGAAGCTGCGCCGCAGCTCCAACGCTTCCTGCTTGCCCCCTGTGCCTCTCCTACATCTCCTAAAGGCTTTTTGAATGTCTGCTGGGCTGTGCAGATGGGAGGGTGGGGGCATGGAGGAGGAACCAGTGCTGCAAGCTCTTGGCAGACCAGGACGCCGTAGATTTATGCAGGGACCTAACAACATCTTCTATTTTTTTTTTTTTCCTTTTCTTTCTCCCCTCCTAGTAATTCCTAATATTTTACTTGCTTTTTTGACACCTGCTCAGACTTGACCTGTCATTTTCTCAGAATTAGTGACGCTGCTGAGATCATTTTCTTGTGCAGTGATGGCTGATCTAGAGCCCCTCATTATGCATGTATAATTAGGGTGTATTTTTTTCCCAGAAGCATTACTGTGCATTTATCAACAGTAGATTTCATCTGTCATTTTACAACCCAGTCACTCATTATCATGAAAAACTTCTGGAGCCCTTTACAATCAGCTCATGTTTTGACTGCCCAGAACAGCTTTTCATTCTCAGTAAACTTCTCACCTCAGTTTTCATCCTCTTTTTCTGAATCACTTGCAAATAGATTTAAAAGAAAACCTGTCTGGGACATTTTCCTCCTTGGTGAAAACATACTGTTTATTTACATCTTTATACTTTACTGCTGCACCTGCTCTATATCTTTTATTGTAACTACCATTACAGTGGCAATTAATTACACTGCTACTCAAAATAGTTGCACTGGAAAAAGTTACAACTGTAGACAGACAATACAGAAATGCAAACAGCAATAGTCCCATTTTGGAATTTAGCAGGCAATATATATTTGTTTTGATCTGATTTTCTGTACTATCTTTTGAATTCCCACCACTAAATTTAGTCTCTCACTCTAAGTCATGTGCAATACATCTTTTTTCCTAAATGTATCACCCCTTCAGAATTCATTAAGCCATTCCAGAGCCAAGTGCTGATAAAATCCTCATCTGGATTCAAGATATTAACAAGAAGGCTATCTCTGGCACCAAGGCAACATATTGCCATAAATCCATGGGAAACCAGATTTCATTAGTGCCCTTGGTCATGGAACTAATTGCTTGCTCCCGCTCCGGGCACCTGATCATGGCTGTGGGCAGCAGGAAAGTCATTGGCATTTTAGTGTTGTTCCTTTGCTGTGCTTTACTTGATTTTTGTTTCAGGGTTATGAGATGCTGGGGAGGTAAACCAGCTACTTGTAAGAAAACAGCTGCCAGAAGCACAGGCTTCTGTTTTTTACTTCGAGCCGTGTGTACCATGTAGAGTTAAAAAAAATAGCGCTTGGAATAATTTAAAGCAGAAATCTGTTACTTTCCTTCAAAATTACCCGTGCTTGGTTTAATAGATGCCAGATTAATTGCGTGCTGTCTGAGAGCTTTTGTTCCTCTCTGGAGTGGCTGTGGTCTGTGCCACAGAGGTGAATGCTACTCTACTGTATGGCAAATTTGACATTGAAGGGCTCTTTGTAGAAATAAGACTGCCATTCTCTCCCATTGTCCCTTTGATTAAACAGTGCCAGGAAAGGAGACAGTTTTGATGGTTGTTTTCGTATTATGGGCATCTGGCTACTAAGAACTGGGCTGAGATCACCAAATCACAAACCACTGTGGAGACCTCTGTATGTGCACTCTGATTGTACAGTGTTGCGATCCAGATAAGTAGTTGGATATGCACATTTCATATGGAGGAAAAAAGCAATTTCTAGGATGTGTGGTGAGGCGTGTGCAGCCACAACTTCCCAGTACTCCTTAAATAACTCTGGAAAGTGAACACTTTTCTTCCTCTTCTACAGCAACATACTTCACAGTGGAGTCATTCATTAACTCCCCCCAGCTACCAGCCCTTTTGTAACTCCTCATGTCTGTGAATCACTGCTTAGCAATGGCTCAGCATTCCCTCAGACACCTGGGGCTTGCCCAGCCTAGGCTTCAGCCTCAGGGACTGCAGTTGTCTATGACAGATACTGGACTAGGTTACTGGCATCTTGTTTGCTGGATAGACTTTAACATCCAGAGCCCTCTCCAGAGTTTGACCTTCTCATTTTGTGAAGCACCAAAGCAAGCAGGGAAGATCTCAGGAAGATATCTCTTTCCACACATCTGTTTGAACATGCAATAAAGGATACAGGAACATTTTTCCTTGTTCTTTTTAATTGAAGTGTTTTAAAATAAAAAAAAAAAAAAAAAAAAAAAAACATACAAGTTCTAAACTCCTGTTTTCTGCAATTGTTTACACTTTTTCTAAGTTGCAACAGAATATTAGCTACGTAGGTAGTCAACACTGCTAACAAACTACAGTACAAGTTACTAATAACAGTACAAGATGCTTAGAATACATTCTTGCAAATGTGTATGGATACCAAAGAAATCCTGCAAAGTTGAGAGGTTCCAACACGCATTTCCCTCTCCTCTCAAACCCCCGTAGGATTTCCTTCATGGTTTTCCTAACCACCAAAACACAGAAGGGCTGATCCTTGGCTGGTGCAGACTGTGGTAGCAACATTAGCATCCACGGAGCAGTGTCAGTCGTCGTGAGTGAAGGGTGTGATTCACTCTGTGCTCTGATACCTTCAGGCTGGGGAGAAGCACCACACACATTTCTGTGAGTGACAAACTGATGGGCCTCCTTGATCAGTGCTGGCTTATAGCATTGAGCAACATATTTTTCTGAGGGTTTCAAAACCGATCTGTTTCTGTTGGAAGAAATCAGATCAGGACGGCTTAAGAACAGTTGAGAGCACCCTGGATTCTCACATCGCTCTGAGCAAAGCTGTGCAAATCTCCCTCAAAAAGCATCAAGTTTGAAACATAAGAACCCACCCCATCACCTCTCCTCCCCCACAAAAGGCTGGCAAAGCTATCAAGCACTTAAGAAAACTGAGTGTGAGATAAGAGGAGCAAAGGTCCTCCACACAAGCCATATCAAAACAAATCTCTACATACACACTTTGTAACAATACAGTCACTTCAGATTTCAAAAGAAAGGTTCACACTTTACAAAGGAGGGAAAGAGAAAAATAACACAAGAAGCTCTGTCCTTACAATTATGTACTGGTTCCTAAACCTGTAACCTTAGTCTGTGGCCACCAAAAGTAAATGAATACGGAGCAGCATAGTTTAAACTCCAATTAGGCCTCACATGGGGTAGCAACAGGCAACTTGGAGGTAGTGTACTAAGCTGAAAAGCAATTTGAAAGAAATGACAGGCATTTTTATCCTATTCTTGTACATTTAGATGATTGAAGACACCATGACGAATGTGCTACAGTAACGTGTCTCTCTAGCCCTGTGAGCCCACCTACCTGCCACCCCAGCATCAGTCACAGAAGGTTTTTTTCTCTGAAACAAGTGTGATACCTGGAGTATTTGTCAGACAGAAAGCCTTATTTTCTCACTCAGTTGTTCTGGTCTGCATCTGTACTTACTGTGTGACAAACAGGACAACCGGTTTCATCTCAGACTGCCAGATTTTTCTCATGAGCATTGATACAAAATCTCCTTGTCACTATTGCCCTGAAGACCAAGATTTCAACAGCACGCTTCAGTCAGCAGCATCCCAGAACTCCCCCAGTCTATTCACTGACTGGTATTAGATGACTCTAGTGGGAAGCTATGGAAGTTGGCAAGCACTTGTCACGGCTGGATTCTCAGTTCATCAGCACATTATGAAAAGGCTGAATGACAATGTCTCCAGCTTGGAGCAAAGACACTAAAGTCAAGTTCTCTTCTTTTGCAAAGAGGACAAAGGATTAAGACCGCATACAGTAGAAGATATGATGAGTAAGAAAACTTCTTCAGCTGTACTGCCTTTTCACTGACTGATTTTCTACTCACTTTTAAGTTTTAAATATTCCTAGTTTTCTCCCGCCACATTATCTTGACGTAACAGTCAACGCATTTACAAAAGTCACTATGATGCAGTCACTCAACATACACATGTATCATGTATAGGTAGGGGTATGTACAGCCAGGAGGTGGAGCAGGTTCCAGCTCACATTTTGTTCTTTCCATTAGGGAATGCAGATCCCAGTTAGGTGAGACAGACATAACCGAGGCATTTCCAATGTTGAAAAGAAGGCTGTGAGTATATGAACAGACGAAAACCTCAAAAACTAAACAGCAGGAATGGACATTAATGGAACAGCCCCTGCTCGGCAGCCAGCTAACACAGGTGCTCTAAAATGTCTCTCAGTTCAAATCATTTTATCTTGCAGAACGTGCAGAAGAAAGAGGTGCTGTGAGCGCAGGGAATCGTTGTGCTCTCTCAGTTTTGCCAAGAAGTTACCCAGTCTGCCTGCTCTTCCCTGCCTGCTCTCTTTAGAACAACAGCTCTTTTGCTTCAATGGCTAGCTGGTTAGACAAGACTATTTAATTACAAACAAACTCCAAGGTCAAGGTATTAGAAGACTGGAAATAGATACCCTGCTACTTCTCAAACAGACAATGTATTGTACACTTGGTGCTTCTCTGAATCATCTCTCCATGGAGCATAGCATCACGAGGGCAAGATTTCCATCAATCCTGAGCTGGCACAACCAGCTCTAAGAATTAAAATGTAAATCAGGCCTCCCTCCACAGCCTTTGACTCCCCTGCCAGAAATGCTCCCTGCCACCCACAGAAGCTGGTTCTTTCTGAATATTTGTGTGAGACACACACATTTGCACTTGGACCCCCAGGCTCTCATACTGGCTACAGACCAGCCATCAGGAATTTTTTTGACCACTTCATGTATTTCTTAAACTACATGCAAACTAAAATGGAAAGGGATTGCATCCCATACCCAAGATTAACTATTAGACTTGGAAGGACTATAGGAACGTACTTACTTCCTCAGAAATTCCTCAGAAATGTGCATGTTCTTCGCATGTTGCAGGATGTATTTTCTTCTTCATGCTGCATTAAGTTTTAGACCACAGCTGTTGTGTGTGTCACTGACCTTTCACTGAAAGCAATTCACACAAGAAACAAACCTTGATGATTTTATCACCATGGAATTGATCATCATCATGGGCAAGAGAGTCTCCAAAGACTGGAAGAGCCTCTCGGGAACATTTGTCTGACAGCTTGGTCTGCAGATCGCTCTGGACTGTCCGTGACCCTCATAAAATCCCTTCAGTTTTTGCAGAGGGCTTCCAGGGACACAGACAGAAATGGGTCATTCAATGTCCTGATACAGACCATGGCTCCACACATTCTGATGATACGAAGCAGCATGGGATGAGCCCAGAT
The DNA here is from genome assembly GCA_013399715.1 of Alectura lathami. NCBI lineage: Eukaryota > Metazoa > Chordata > Aves > Galliformes > Megapodiidae > Alectura > Alectura lathami. Next base: position 862,585 of record VXAV01010948.1, on the reverse strand, counting down.
GGACCCCAAAGTTCAAAGTTAGACATTCTATAAATACCTTTTTACTTCCAAACTGAGGAGATTTGATAGCAAAATCAATAAAGTACTCCAGAAAACCCCTTCCAGTTTTTTCTTGAAGCCACTTTTAAGGATAAACCGGTGCCAGATAAAGGAGCAAGCCTCTTAAGTCAGAACACAGTTCTTGGATGTTTTGCCCCCAAAATGAATTAATCTTAAGAGAAGGGAAGTAACCTAAAAGCCCTTACAATCTATTTTTAAATGAGAGGATGTTTTCCATTTAATTCTCGATAACACAATAATTTGAAAATAACTGAGGAAACCATGTAATCCCAGATGGTCTGTGCTCTCTGTGCACTTGTGAAGCTGCTGTGACTCCACCACATTAAAAAAAGACATACATTATTCTGTAGCAATTGTCCATGACACTGAGGCTTACAACATAAATATTGCAATACCTCATCCAGTTTCTGTATGACACACCATGTTTTATTGCAGCAATGTCTCATAATAGATGAAGGTGCTGCAGGGTCCTGTTTGGCCAATTGCTATGGGACCCTGGAGTGCACTTCCATAAGGAGGGAATATCTCCCACAGGAAGGGAGTTAAGACAAGGTCTAGATGTCAGGAGAACTGGCTAAAGGCTGCACACACAATGCTGGGCAAATCTTTTCTGTGGCTCTCTCCCCCCAGCCCCTCCACGACGGCGAGGTTTGTTCCCTCCCTTGCAGATAGCGCTGGATGCAAGGTAATGGAGCACAGCCCTGCTACGCACAGCAGAATGCCTCTAAATCAAGAAGCCAGTGTTTTTCGCCAACATGACAGATTGAAAAATGCTTCTGGTACTTCCATGAGTGGGTTACTAAGCAACACTTTGGCTTCCAGGGAGTAGCCGTGCTGGATGTGATCTCACGCACCGGCAGCCTGACCGCGTCCCCAGCTGGAGCAGCGGGGAAGGTGGGCACGTGGCTTCCCAGCTGCCAAACAGGCTCCCTGCAGATGAGCTGTGGCCAAGGAGGTGCTCTGGGGCTGCTCATGGGGTGGCTAAAAGCAAAGACACTTCCAGAAGGTACTGCTGGGAGGGAAGTTGTGCTCAGGAGGTTTACGTCCCACTTGGTAAATCTATGGCATATCCCGGTCATGCAAACTGCCCTTCAGGCTGTCTCAGAGCAAACGGAGCTGACGAGGACCAGCTCCAGGGGCAGATGCTAACACCGCAGGCTGGAGAAGACTTCCACGTGCAGAGAGACAGATCAAAAAGACTGGAAAAGGTTAGAAATGGGGCAGGGAGGTGAGCCGAGAGCTGAGCGAAGTGAGGTATTTTACAGCAGAGGAAAACCATGTACTGCTGTTCACTCTTTCCTAATATAGCAGTAAGGAATTGTTTACAGACAATCAAAATGTAGTACACTGGAAACTGAGCAATCAAGTACAAACTCCATGGAGTTAAGGAGAAATTTACTGTGGTCGCTGACTGTTCCATAATTATCTTCTGCTGAGATGTCTCACTTTTCTTTGAAGCCTATGACATGGCATCACCAGATCCAGACTGAACCAGAACAAAAACTAAATGGACCAGACTCATGTGGGACAGAAACACCTACATTCTTGCGTGTTCTAGGTGTACTCAACTAGTAAGAAAGACATATTCTTAAATTAAGAGTAAAGACTGGTACTGCTTAGGCTGAGCCTTTTTAAGACACCTGGCCAGACTCTTGGCTTAAAGTCAGCCGAGGAACATTGAGAGCAGCTTTGAAGCTGGCCTATCTTTTAGTGAATTTGTACTTTATCACGTGCCAATAAATCATGGTCCAAATATGATTGTGGTTATATTGTAAGAGGCAAAGTTTTGCCTTATTTTGGTAGAATGCTGACACTCTTCTATCAAAACAAGTAAGATTTTATCCCTCCTCCTTCTTCTCTTTGAAGGTCAGTGACACTTGCTATAGGACTTCAGTTCTCTTCCTGGTAGGTGAGCCATATTTACTGTAAATAACATTAATATGGTACATAAATATTCATGATTATATATACAGCTTAAAGTCTCCTTCTAATTAAAATTAAATACTACAGCATCACACAGCAGGGCTCTACCAATGTATTAATGTGGTTGTCAGTAATTTGGGATCATTTCTTGAGCATTTCAAAAGTGCATTTAGAAGCTGATGACATAAGTTTTATCTGAGAGATGCATTATGATGTTACTGACTTCCTCCTTCTTTCCCCTCTTATGATAAATGGGAACAGTGTTGTCCCACCATAAAACAAAAGTTCAATAGCAAATTCACCCACTTACAGTTGATGTTCTTCTTTGCAGCCACTTCCAGTGAAAAATAGAACAGGTCTGAAATGGCAGATGAGGAACAGGTGAAGTAATTACATGTACACAGACTTCTGGTTCTTAGGCAGTCTGACTCTCAGCACATGACAATTTACTTGAATGCTTTTGAGCCTCTCTTACATCTGCAATTCAATGAATCAGATTATTCCTGGACCTGTTCCCGTTACTGCTGACCCAGGCTATGGTGCTGGAAGAAAGTCAGAGTAAACTGGAGGGAGGACTGCTGATCTCTGCTGCTGCACAAAAAGGGAACATTTTTTCCTGCATTTTTAAAGAACATTTTTATGAGTACAAAAGAGTCTAAAAGAATGATTGTGTAACCTTAGTGCCGAATTGGGATTCAGTCAGTGTGCGAGTTTGATCCCCCGCAATGATCAAGGGTTTATTGAATGCTTCTAAAGGGAGAGGTCAAAGTTGATGGTTCAGGCTGGACCTGTCTCTATTTCTGAATTGCTCTAGACCCTTCAGATCAGCTTTGGTACACACTTTCTCTGAAATCCAGGAATATATTTAGGAGAAGAAAAAAATAGGATGAACAATGAAGGATATACTGTAATGAAGCTCAAAGGCAAGAACATGGAAATTCCTCATGCACTTACTACAGCCTTCCCAAAAGAATCAGGGGCACATCTCTTGTGTTACATTCCTAGGAGAGCTATGAAGGAAGAGTACATTGGGCACTACTTTCATATATTTTCCTTTGAATTTCAGCAGCTACTTTCTGATTAATGTTGTTGGCAAAGTTTGCGTCAAAATGCAGTCCTTACCCGGAACCTGGGCTGTGACCCAAAACAAGCGCTCCAGCACAGTTCTCGGGCTTAGGATGATGGGGAGGCTACCTTCCTGGCATGCATTCTTTTAAAATCCTGTGGAATTTATCTTGATTTTCAGGACTGCAAGGACATGGTGCTTTGATGAGAATTAGCACTTTGAAAGTCTGATAGGGCAACTGCAGGAAGAGTGCTTTCCAAGGGGAAAAAACCCTAGACTAAGATGTCTCATGCACAGGTGAGACAGATGCTAGCAAAGACCCTCCAGGCTGCCCCAAAAAGGAGCTTTCTCCCAGCCAGTCAAGTGGTTCCTTCGAGACGTGGAGAGGAGATGACCATGAAACGGACTTGTTGTACTTTATCGCCCAGAATATGAAGATGAAAAACTGCCCTCCTCTTGCCTTGGCTTTAGAGAAATAGGGAGAGAGGGAACATTCTCTGATTCACTGCAGATATGAAACCTACAGTCTGAAAAGAAAATATCAGTACCTGAAAAATCAGCAAGTTTCCAGCATGAAGGCTTTTATTGTTAACTTTATGCATGCACAGGGTGCTAAGCTGATCTGAATGGGTTTCCTCATTTCAAAATCACAGTAATAATGTATATTTTAAATACACAGATGAATGCTGCAATAATACTTTGCATTTTCACCCAGTGTGGCAGAAATGTATTGCAAACAATAATAAGCTATTGGCTTCAGTCCCCAGCAGCAAAACACCTGGTGGTCTCACTGACATTTATGAAAGAAAGGGGTAAACCCTACAAAGTCCCTCCCTCCCCTGTGCCCCAGGAGCAGTTGCTGTTGTTTCCATTCTCACGCACTCTCAGTTGAGCACCTCGAAGCTCAGTGCTGATGGGGCTGGCCAACTCTCCAGCGGTGTAGCAGGAGGACAGGACTGTCAGCACCGCTCCTCTGCACAGTGCAGTGCTGCATACCCTACTGTACATGGAAACAAACCCCGAACTTCATAACTGCACCTACAGCCACCACGGTTTCCGCATCACCCCAGAGCAGCTCTGGCCTCCCACACCGGCAGGCAGCCTGGCACAGCCAGCAGCTCTGCTGGATACGCTGTCCCCCAGTCGGCTGTAACTGACACCTAAGAACAGCAATGAACATCTGAGCAATTCTGCCTGCTCTGCTGCAGGTTGTTTCTAGAGACACCTCTCCCGGAGACCTGGGCAGGAGCACCTACCCACCCACTTAATTAATACTCGTTTCTACCCCTGACCATTTTTACATTACCCAAAACGGGTTTAAATAAGAAGGATTTCATGAATATGTTTAACTAACATATTTTAAGGCCATTATCCAGGGACAGTTTTATTTAAATACATCCACATGACTGGTAAATATCTGTTTTTGTAATAAGGACAGGAAGAACAATTACATCAGCTCTTTTAGCTTCCTCTATAACACCAGACTTTTTTCAGACAGACATTCCTGTGTTTAACTAAAATGGTGTTTAATTAAAATATGTCTCCTGGGAAGGGGCCCGGTCTAAATTTGAGAACTTTGAGGGATGCAGAATCTACCATCATCTGTGGTAGTTTGTCCTGATCTGCGCTAAAATACAGGTGCTAATAAAAAGGCGCTAAAATCTGCCTTTCCTACACAGAGGATCTTCAAAATACATCAGTTTGATCACCTCACGGGCTGCCAACAAGCTCACACACGTAGTGTGAACTCTACCACCAAGGAGAGCAGGTGCAGAGATGATTTACCAAGTACATCAAGAGTGGATAAGGAGCACAGCACCTTGAATTTGCTCTTGTTTCAGACTGCCAGATTAAATGGGAACCCAAGTTGCAATTGTCTAGCAGCCTTCCCTGCCCACTTAGCTTTGTCAGCTCTCAGGAAAAATGTCCCCCTTGCTGCCACGCCCAATGCACCACAAACATTTACCTCCTAAAAAATCAGTTCCATTTCTAAAAATTGATGGGAACCTCACACCCATGAGGCACTCCCTGCACTCTGCCCCACCTTCAACAACAGGCATGTGCTCCATGGACAACATTGCACATCCTGCCTCAGGAGGGAAGAGCAGCACGCAGAGCCAGGTCCTCAGCTCGCTTGCTGACCACACCACACCAGCAGTAGCTGCTGAAGATCTAGCAATCTGTCCTTCCGTCATACCTCGTTAGCGATGAAACTTCAGCAGTGCCACTGAGAAATATTTGCAACCATTCACCACGGTGTGGGAGGAGATAAGTTAATGGTACGGATCAAAATGGCAGAAGAGGAAAGTGGGTGTGCATGCAGAGCACAGCTCGTTGGGCAGTGTCTCCATCTCAGGGACACAGCACTGACTTTCCGCACCAGCCACTCCCACCAACAGCCCACAGAGATCTACCAGGGACTTAGATGATGAGCCACTGCTGTCTGCCTAAATACAATATGCATTTTTCTCTTCATTTGATAATGAAGATGCTGTCCTACTTCCCTCCCGAGGTCAACACAAATACCAGCAGATTTGAAGGCAACAACTCTTGTTGTGGCAGAGCTCACTAAGCCTGGCAGCCCTGGCAGCTGAGCACCAGCCTAAACACCAGAAGCCACCTCTGCTGCTCCCACCAGCAGCTCTACGACAGAACTTCCCTCCAGTGCTCACGCTTTCCAGCTCCTGTCTGTCCTGTCAAAACTCTCGCTGTATGTGATACAGTCAAGCCGTGTCTTTGCCAAGCACGTTTACACTCCTAGCCAGAGCAGCAGCATGAACTTCTATCAGTCTGAACCGTGTAATGGTCCCAAAGTATCAGATCAGCAGGGTCTGACCACACTAACAGATGGGCACAAAAAGCTCCTGCAGAGGAGCTGTGGCCCCCAGGTTCTCCCCAGGGTCAGGGCAGCATGCCCCATACATGGTCACCCCATGCTGCTCTGTGCCCAGGATCACACACTGGGACATCTCCCCAGGGCCACCCATCAAACTGGGTGACAGCAGACAGGGCAGTGGCAGTGGCACAGCAATGTGAATGGGACCACAGGGGTGGGCAGTTCCTTACACTGGGAGGAAGATGCTTCCTTTGACATTTTTTGTAAAGCTTTTTCCAAAAAGGTACCAGACACCTCATGCAGGTCCTGCACCTGATGCTCAAATATCTTTGCACTCTTGGCTCACCCAGGGGGCTGTCACACAGAAAGCTAAGGTATTGAGTGAATGTCACAGTGTGGTTGCTCCAGGAGAAATTTGGTCCAATACAACTAGGATAAATACTTTCTAAACCCCTTTTCCAACAGGTTAAAATACTCCCACTGCAGTCTGAGATGACATCATGACAGCACGTGGGAAAATCCAACAGCTGACATGGCTACTGCAAGCTGAACAAAACACAAAAGGTGAAGAAACTATCTAAATAATGAGGAAAAGTGTGTTAGGTCAGTATAGTTCATTCTAACTAAGTGCAATTAACAGGAGAAGGAAGAAAAATTAGCTCACCAATACTCTTTCACAAGGTCCTTTCAGGAACATTTCATTTGCAGAGTAGTTTCAACTAGTATAAATATCCCAAACATAACCTTCAGTGTTCTCACCTATTTGTACAGGCAACTTGAATCACATGCTGCTTGGGACTCTCATAAATCTATATTTTAATCCCATTTAAATTTGTGCATAGAAAGAAATATAAATCACACCCAAGAAAATGGTCATTCTGGGCTACTTGGCAGTTTGGGGATTTGCATGTTTTTAACCTTAAAGATGCATACGGTAAAAATGTTCACTTGCCCTCCTAGTGATGTCTTAAGTTATTTAACTTAAGACAAAGGGACTCAACTGTAAAAACATATTTTCAGTGGATGCTTTTCCTTATTGCCACTCCATTTTACATGTAGAGGTTTGTTTAAACAAAGGACAACTATTCCTATTTAAATTTTAAAATAACTATGAAAACTGTTCATATTAGGTTCAGTAATTATTCCTTTCTCTAGAGCTTGGAAAGGTTTCTGCCAAAAATGCAGTTGTAGAGAATTTGGGAGCAAAATGATTTGAAAATTCAGCTAGATCTTGATAACTATTTTGATTAAAAAAAAAAAACAGTACAAACAGTACAACTTTGGAAATGCTGGAAGTTTTGATTAGGCAATTCCCAAAATACAACTTCAACTTTCAATTGCAAAATATTTTAGTTTAGAAATTAAAAATAATAATCAAAACTGATTTATTTGACCCTATGCCAATGTTGTTCCTATTTTCAGCTTACTTTAGATTGCTCAGAAAACTGAAACTTTTATTTTCTAAGATTTTTAGTTTTTTAGTTTTTTATTTTCAACCAAAAATGACATTTTTCTTTCATTCAGTTTTCTGAGCTAAACAGCAAGTCAGTTACACCCATAACCACTCACATTTTTTTTCAGTAAAAATAAAATGATGAGTCTGAACTGTGTGATGGCACTAGAGTGCAATAGTGTGCCTGAATATCCAAAAATACCAAACACAGTAGACTTTTCTAAGCACCTCTGTGTGTGCATACCAGTAGTGCTCTTCCTTCAGAAATACTAAAACCAGATGTCTAAAGACGTGCCAGATCGAAGCATTTGATCCAAGGAGGAAGTGCCATCCCCCAAAAATTTTGATCAGTGCTTCTCTCAGCGACAAGGCATTGTTCACGACCTGGGAAGTACTGAACTAATGCAATGCAAACTCCCCTGTTAATATGGAGTGGTTGCAGTAGAGAGACTTCCAGGCAAGCCTCTGGGGAGTAACAGCTGGTGCTGCTCCCTGCCAAAGCACTTACCAATAAATCCTTGGGAGATCTCTTACTACTTCTCCTTCTAGAAGAAGGCTAAACAGAAAGCACAAGGCCACAGAAAATTGACTTCTCCACATTGATATAACAACCCTCCCCCTTCTATAACGCATGTGAGCCTGTAACGGTAAGCAGCAACCATGCATAGCAGTGAATAGATTTCATCCGGAGCATCAGGAAAGTAGAGGAAGGTCCTTCTAGTAGAGCCAGGAGGTTCTGCATTAGTGACAGTGAATACCACAGATACCTCTTCATGTACTTGAGTGTCCATTCGTTTTGATGTGGGTTGTGTCTTTGTGTTCTGGATGGGAGTTGTGTGCTGGTATGACAACACCAGGAGCAAATTGTTTCTTGATTGCTGGAGCTCCTCAGGCCTGGAAGCCAAAACCTGATGCTCTCTCTCTGAGCAGCTCTCGGCACAAATGACAACTCCAACTCCCTGCAAATGAAGAAATTCTTCTTATGACACCAAATTCAGATACTCAGAGTTTATGTCAAGATAGGATATCAAATATTCCTGACACTGGAATTGCATGTATGTGTCTGAAGTTGGCTCTGTTGCCTTTGATGGTATGCACGTAGGCTCTCTACACAAGTTACAGTGCAGCTGGGATGTGCATTTCTGCTTCTAGGTGTTTTATATTTTGATACATTTAATACACCACTTCCCAGTTAAACAGCAACCTTTACCTAATTATTAGCTCCATTTCAAAATTTTCCCCTCCTGACTTAGTTTCCTATTTATCAAAGTTACAAACATTTAGCTCCTGTATGCATGATTGATTTGTAATTATTCTTGTCTCACCCCTCATGTAAACTGCAGTCATTGCACTCACATGTCTCCTTGTCAATTTCTACTGCTCTCTGCAGACTTCAGTCAGAGAATCAGTGATGGCAAGGGACTAGTTCTTCTGCTCCAAAACCAAGTGGCAAACTACAGCCAGACTGAAACCCCTTCAGCGAACATAACTGCATACTGAATGTAATACAGATCATAAAACCCTCACCCTTCCAAGGCACAGACAGGCCAGAGGAGAATGAAGGTCTCCGCTATTCCAGAGAGGACCACCCCATCTTGGGCTTTCTCTCTGGGACCTTGACTTCTTAGGAAGCCCAGATCACAGTTCACAGAAGCTCAACCCAGCTGCCTGAACTGAGGTCTCCAATGCCATCTGAGACCCACGACCTGCAGAAGAGCCATGTGTGGGAGGAAGTAGGGAAGACCAGACAAGATTGCAGAGGACATCTCATATAACACTGGCCCTCTTGGTCTTTCTTACTTTCTTTCCAATGCTGCCTGCCTTTACTTTGCTACTGCTTCCTTAATGGTCTTGGCAACCTTTCTGAAACTTTTCTCCACAAGGACTTTACTGTGATTTTCAAAGCAGACTTCTAATATATGTTACCTTCTGGGGGCTCAAAGACTGGTGGGTTCAAGCAATACATGTGATAGCCACGGTCACAGTCATCACAGAAGAGCAGCTGGTCCTGAGGCAGGGTTGTTGAAGAGACAGAGGGGAAAAGGGAGAGAAGGAGAGGAGAAGAGAGAGAGAAAATGATGTAAATTAGTCTCTTGCCAAGATGAATACATAAGCATGGTAATCAGCAGTGCTCAGCTAGGAACACAGAGCTGCAACCTAGAGACTAAGAGACCACTGGAGAAGTATCACACTTCACACAGTAAATCCATCACTTTTGTGGGCCTGGGATCAACCACTGTATTTCTGAGAGGCCACAAAGAGCCCTTGTCACCACAAAGGCAGTTCCATTCCTAACTGGAGAATCTCTCTGAGAGCCAGAGGACTTCCTCTCCAGCGTGGCCTCACAATGCAGAACCAAAGACTGCTAGGTCAAGGATATGCTCTACTGAGAGAAAATGACTGGCATGCCCACTCTGCTGGGTTCCAGTGTGGCCACGCTCAGGGTCTCCTCCTTTAAAGGGAAATCTTTCTCATCAAAAGCCTGACAAAACTCAACTGAGTAGCAAATGCTTTGTGAAGTAGATGAGAATAATGTGATCCTACCTCATGGTCTGCAGCTCTTTGACTCATCTGGGGGGAAAAACCTTATCTGAAGCAGCCTCTGACACCTAACACAGAGCAGCTCCCTTTTCTCAGATTTCCTCATTTACCACTAAAGCAAAATGAAATCTCAGGCTTCAGGCTCATTCTGCTATAGGGAATGTAGTCTGAACTACTGCCTCCAAAGTTCTTCAGCCACAGCCAGTTCTCCAAGTTTCTCACAGACAATCAAGGACCTTTAGAATCAGACTTTAACTGGGGAAAAAAGAAAAAAAAAAAAGAAACAAACGAACAAAACAAAACAAAACAAACGCTGAAAGGATCCTGTTCAGCTGCAGACTCTGGATCATGGTTTGGAAATCACTGGAATAGGTTGTTAGGTGACTAGAGGGAGGCTCAGTCATCCCAATACAAATGTTTCCCTATTTTCCAAGCACTATAATTCAGATTTTAAAATCATGCCAAGAAAGTAAGTAAAATCAGGGACAGAAGAGACACACCTGCCATCTCTGGGGTTATCACCCATTCAGATATACTCCTGATTACAGCATTAAGTACTACTCTTTTGCAGATCCCCGCAACATGAGTTAACGGCCAGCTGCTATTGAAGAAGCATATCAGCATCTCAAGTGGCCCTGTGTGATGTCTGCAATAAGTTCAGCAGAGACCAGTGGCTGAAGGGGCCACTGGAAGGAGCCCCGCTCTGCTCTCAGGGGTGGATGGTGCCAGGAGATGTATGGAAGCCACAGAAAAGCCGTGACCTACGCCACTCCCACATGCTTCCCAAGGGCGGCCACAACAGCACCTCGCAGTGACACTTATTGGCGCAAAAAGGTAAATCAACTCACATCGTTCTCAGAGGTCCCACAAAGGCTGCAGGATTTGCACTCAATGCACTGCCACTGATAGGTTTTAACAGCCTCAGTCATGTTTGTGGTGAACTGCAGGCAGGTCGGGTGTCCTGAGGAAGATCGGAAACAACTGTCATTGTTAAGGCTCGCTCATGTATCGTCAGTTAACCGGCACTGATTTGGGAACAAAATGCACATGGACGTGGACTGATCACAACATGGGCTGCAACTAACAGATACCAAAGAGAAAAGCAGGCGTTAACCCTTTCGCTGCCGGGCACAAGAGAAAATCTGAGTCATCCACACCCATTCCCCATTGGCAAAGCAGTTTTATTCAGAGCTCTTAAAAATGGTTTGGCTTTGGCTTTGGTTTCTGGGTTTGGTGGTTTTTTTTGTTTTTGGGGTTTTTTTTAATAAGAAAACAACAGAAAGGATGAAATCAGAAACAAACCCAATTTCAGAGAGAGCCCATCCATCTTAACAGAAGTTGGACTACAGTTTCAATTAGCTTTGTTTCGACCGGACTGAAGGAGCTGGTGGAAATGAGGTTATTCTCCATTTCAGAGGTTCCCTTCCTGGTGTCCAAATGGGTGGAGCCACTCTGCAAACTTGGACTAATTGGAAGCAGCAGCATATAGAGAAGAAGCAAGACAGGACGGAGGGATAGAGCTTTCAATTATTTTTTTAAGAGCTCTGCCACTAAAGTTGGTTGGCACAGAAGAAACCAAATTGCGCAGCTAACCTTCCAGGATTAAAACAAGAAACCAAAAGGAAAACATCCCAAGCCAATTCCCACAATGAACTAAATGAAAGGAATAAAGAAGGGAAAGCTAGCAGAACAGTCACATCTAATCGGGAAAGACAAACTGCCAGAGTCACAACCCCCGCCCCTACATGCGTGTGGACTCCAGCTTTGCAAAACAGCAGTATCACAGTAGCGGGGTCAGCAGTGGGCCTTCTGGAGGGGAAAATACAAACAAACAAACAAACCAAAGGTAGGATCAGTGTTCCTTCTGCAAAACAAAACAAGAAAAATATACTGCTGAAATAAAGCACTGTTCTCCCAAACCACCCCTATCCAGCTGAGTATCTAAGTTGCTAGCAACAAGCTTGCCTGCTTGGAAAGCCCTGCATTTAGCATCCCTCTCTGGCACATGTAAGCATGTCTACTGTGCAGAGTCAGGGGTAGGGGAAATGGGACAGGGCTCTCCAATTGCTCATCTATAGGCAGAGAAAGCCTAGAAATACTGGTGCCACGCCCAGCATTGCTGCGGGCTACTTCTAGAAACTTATGCCATTGAGCATGTGGGCTTTTTTCACCTCTAGCAGATCTGTTTTTCTTAGACAACAGCCAATGGGTAGAAAAGATCTTTTCCACCTCCACAAGCCTGAGTGTCTGTTTAAGAGTGTTTCTCTGATACAAAGAAAAGGCATGCCAACAGGAGATGTGCACATAGATATACTGTCTTCATTACCAGACCTATCAGTGGTACTTCGCTGTGTTGTCACATCACCCATCACTGTCCTACAAAAGCAAGCACTGTCTGTATTTTCTATTTCGTGAGGCAAACACTTGTTAAGAATTGCTGGGTAACGCAACAATCAGTGGGGAATATATTTCCTCCATGTGCCCATGCTGTCATCAAATGGTGGAACATGGATTTTGGGTCTCCAGTTACATTCACATGGCAGTGATATGACAACTAAGCCTGTTCAGCAAAGAAATGTGTGTACTTAAGTCGTTAGGGAATTGAACAGAAAGTAAAGGAGATATTTCAGGAAGGAGGGTCAAATGACATGTTCATATCACTCTTCTAAGCCTTTGAACAAAGAGGTATGTACTGATGAGATCAGACTGGTTAAGATCACTAGCTCTTGAATTCCTTGAAATGTCAGCACAAAACAAGAGTCAGATTTTACTGAGATTTACAGCAAACCAAGTCCAAACTGAAGATCTGGGAACCCTGAAATCACAGCTGTCCAGAAGAAGATTCTGTGACACGAGACTCTTTCTTGCTGAGGGGACCTCCTACAATTTCTGATACTACAAAACCAGCAAAACCCAACACGACACTGAACTAATCCTCCAGATCTGATTTCAGCAAACGTGGAACCTCATTTCAATGCCACTAAATAGAACAAACGGGCCACACTACACAGCAGGGAGAATTCATCCCAATGACAGCAAGTCTGCATCCAGAAAGGCTGCACAGTGCTGGAGTGCATCAAAGAAAACAACTCATACAGGGGTGTGAATTAATCAGAGAGTTAAATAGCTTCAGTCACATTCGAAAAGAAACAGAAAGAATGGAATCTAACTCACAGAAATAAATCAAAGTTAATTGCATACATGTATTCACAGGCTTACTTGCCTGCATGCACACATTGCTCACAGCAGACTCCAGCTAGAGACTCCCTTTCCCAAACAATGTGATGGTCAGGTTCTGTTCACTGCTTTATCTCTGACTTTCACAGTCATTCCTGCTCTCTTCCAGCTAACAGTCTTGACTGTCTAGTTCCTCACTCGCCTCAAAAATACCTTTGCAGGTTCTGTGTTGCACCTCGTATCGATGGTGCTCCATCCTTGAAGTGATCCATCCTGTTCTGTAGAGCCTTTCTTAAGCACCGCACTCATCATAAGCCTAAAAGAAGGGGACTTCTGTGGGATGAGGATCTCTTAGTAAACATTAATAGTAGAGTGAGGGCCACTGTGACTTCTTTTTAGTACCAAAGAAACAATCTTTTACAAAAATACCAATTTACTCACGCCTTTGGCCCCCCTCTCCAAATATTGTGTCTACAAAAGTGTCCAACAAATGCCCACGGTTATGTCGACACAGCCACAGACAACTCTCTGTTGGGTCAGGGCTTACAGTATATGTAAGGCAGAAAGAACACCTCATGGACACGTCTTTCTGTCTCCAAGTCAGGTCCTCTTTCACACTAAGCAATGTGCCTTGTGCTACCATGACCCAAACCGAATGTAGTTGGAAGGACTATTTTTACTTACGCCAGCAGCATGATGAGACACTGCTGCATGCCAGTGGACACTTAAAACATGAAAATCCTTTTTCCTGCTATCCTTGCTCTCCTTCTCCACAATCTCTCTGTTTTCTACTTACTTTGGTTCAAAACCCAGTGTTATTCATAACCTATGAGGAAATCCACAAGTCCAAGACTTCCTGGAGTTCATTAGTGAACACCATCCCTGCTTCATATCTTGGCATTCCCTCTGTGGTGGAATACATAAGAGGAAAGCCCTGTAGCTGTGTATAGCAGGGTATTGTTGGTAGATCTGATTTCATTTAAAAAATAAAAAGGCTAGTTCGGCTCATGAGCAATTTTGCTTTACACAAAGACCAGTTAAAAATGTGGTTCCAGTTACAGATACTATGGGAGAACACAAGCCAGAGAGCTGGAAAGATTTGCTTGCTTAATTTCATCAGTTATGTGGTCAGGATAAATAAATACTTCTACTTCACTAATGTTGTGATAAACTACATTCCCTATGGCTAAGGTCTGCAGCAGAGTCTGCAGCAGGAACTCGGTTATAATTCAGGCGGTGCCTCAGCCCCGGCACACTCCCGATCACTCTCACACGTCTGTATCAGCTCTGCGCATCTAACAGGAGGAAGAAGTAACACATATTTATGGTGTCACTGAAGTCAATAGACAGACCTCTAAAATATACCGAGGCAGCAGTTCTGTTGAAGGAGAAGGCAATATGTTAACATCGACAGTTTCTAATCTACCATAACTATTCTCTACCTAAACTTTTGCTATGCTGCAATAGCTATAAACAACAGAGACAATAAAATTTGCAGTGAGAAGGTCTCCAACGGCTCATCCCTTTGTCTTAAAGCAATATTTTAAAGTATAGATCAGCCCTGAATGCTCCCCCATCTATGTCAGAACTCTCATCTGGATCTGAACCCTGCGACTGAGACGATATTTTACAGTGACATCCGTGTTTCACATGCTGCTGGCTTTAATTGTACACTATGTCCACTGGACATCTGATCTGAGGAGTGGGGGTGAAAGCACTTCGGCCACCATTTCATGACTCCTGCACCCAGTGCAATTGCAGGCTGGTGGCAAGGAGAATTTAAATAGAAATACCCCCAAAAAATTCTAAAAATTCCTTTTGCTTACACTGGATGTGCAATACTAAAGACCAAAACTGACATTAAAGGGCAGGAGCAATCTGCTGCTCCCAGGCGCTCTGTGACCAGCGAAGGCCTGCAAACGGCTCATTAGTGCTTCTTCAATAATGGATTCTGCATCACAAGATTAATTGCAGCCATGTGCTCTGTCACACCCGCCACAGACTATTTAAGTTAACAATCCAATCAATAACCTTTTTCAACAAAGGCAGAGATTATCTTGAGGAAAAAAATAAGCAAAGACTCCTTTTATTTTTAAAACAAATGTGAAATTATTTATATGGAGTAAAAGGAATTTCCACCCAGTTTCCAATTCTTTCCTTTATCTTCACTGCATAGCGGTGGGCTTTTTAATCAATAGCATAACGAAAACCCACAGGGCTCCTGGCTATATCATGTCAGAATTTATTCCATAAACTATTCAAGTCTTTAAACAACCACAAATACATATTACAAATATAATGACACAGGAACCTCATCTACACATGCACAGAAACTGCAAAATTTCCTCTTGCTAAGACTGAATAAGCATTGCTTTCACCACTACCATCATTAGACAGAATTATTACTGTTATTCATAGGAAAAAAAAAAAAAAAAAAAAGGAAAAGTAACTTTCAACTCTAATATGGGATGTGTTTTTATGGTTATTATATAAAACTGTAGCCCTCCTTTGTCCATCTAAAAATGCAGTGCAGCATGCTTACAGATAGCTGATGTGAACAATCCCCCACATTCAAAAACTGTCAGCCACATTTGTCGATCAGCAGGTTATTAAAAGTACTTTTGGTTTGCCTTTTAATTATTGAGTCTTTTTAGGGATCTGCTTTGAAAGGTTCCCAAGCAAACAGGGGTTTAGAAAATGTCCTTAAAAATGCAAACCCTCCAACCAAACCAAAGGCAGCCGGGATCCCAGGGCTCCAGGAGCTGCAGCCTTAAGGAAAAGACCAAACATTTCTAAGGAGTGAGGACATGGAGCTCACGGCATTTTCCTGGCCTTTCCCATCTGGCAACACCAAGGAGCATTGGTGCAGGGACATATGCCTGCCTGCTCAAATGCAAGTATTCGTGAACAGATATCTTCAGAAGTGTTCATGAGGTAGGGATCCATGGCAGCAAGTGCCACAGTAGCTCTGTGATCTGGAGAAGTAGGAGCACTTCATTATAGGAAAGTGGAGCAGCTCTCCCTGAGGCCACAGCAGGGGTGGGTGCTGGAGGAGCTCTGGCCTCGCCCCCTTCAGAACAGAGCCCTGCTGAATGCAGCTGTTTGAGAAAAACAAGCAAGCAAACAAAAAAGGAAGCCCCACTCATAGGCACCGTTGGGTTTTCCTTCTCTTAGGAAAGGAGGAGAGGAAATATTGCCAGTGTCAGTTTCTGCATCCTGATGGAAATGAACAAACTTGGCTGTTTCTCCCAGTGCCCAAGGTTTCGTGTTCCCTTGCTGCTGCAGCAGCCTTGGGGCCTTGGTTCATAGACTGCTCACTCCAATTTAGTCCCAGACCGACTTTCCTCTACTCTAACATGCTGCAATATGCCCATAATTGTGGAAGAATTAACTCCTTTAATAATTGATGGAGCTATGAAACCAGTCAGCTGCAGCAGAGCTCCTAGTTCCTGTCATTCCATTTCCTGGCCCTGTAGTCTTCCTGCCCAGCATGGCCAGGGCTGGGAAGGAGCAGACCCGAGCATGGGGCTCCTCAGGGATGCCCCTTCCTGCCAAAACAGGCACACAAATCACAGACAGACGCTCAAATATTCAGCACCAGTAGGAGAGAAACCACTTTAATTGCCCACCCAAGGGACAAAAAAAAACCCTGTGCAAAAGATACTGGGCCAGACTCAGCCGCAGTTAGGCAGGTATAATGGGAGTCAAAGCGGGAGAGGCCAGCGTTTGAGAGCAATTACACAGGAGACCTTGAGGAAGTTATAAAATGGCCGTGTTGAAGCCACACAGACACCAAGACAGTATTGGGCACCAGCTTCCCAATGCAACTCACTGCTAGCTCGAGCTATACAACACTGCCACATAGAATGTCTGTAAGCATCAAGAACATTCACTGGGACAAAGAGCCTTGGCTGCAAAGGTGCACCGAGAGCAGAGCTTGGCTTTAAGTGCATAAACATAACCATGCATGCTAACCAAGTGGAGGCTCCGTGCACACCCAGGCCCATGCAGGCCCACAGGGACACGCTGTGGACCAGGTGGAGTTCTGCCTGGCACAGGACAGCTGGAGCCACTAGGTGGTGGCAGGGTGACCTCCTTGGGCACAAACACCTGGAAGTCAGGAGCCAGTTATTCAGGCCACCTCTATGGTGTGGTAGTCCAGCTGCATAACCCCACAGCATCCCGCCGGTAGTACATGCCACAAATCTGACAGGAAAACTACTTGAGAAATGTCCTTAAAGAGTTTTGCTGTGTTAGGGCTCTGACTGTCCTTCCCTGTGCAGCTGCCTTCTGCAACAAAGCGTAGCGCTGCCATGCACGTCCTAGCAGGCAGAAATGAAACATGGAAGGAACACACTTTAAAAGCCTCTAAAACCTGCCAGCAAGGCTGTTTTTTGGCACGGCCCTTGGAGAACTGTCCTGGGCTGGTGGGGGACAGAAGCTGTCCCAGCGTTTTCCTGGCACACCTGCGAGCCACCCCCGCTAAGCCCCCAGAGCCCATGCCCGCACCTCACATCCCAGCAGCAGGGATGAAAGACCCCAACGTGTGTGAAAGGCACAAAAACAGGGCGAGACTGCAGGACCAGACTGCTTGCCAGACTCCACACCACTTCGCTGCAACGAGATCCGAAACAGACCCCAGCCCCAACACAAACAGCAGCGCCACATGCCTGCAGCGTCCCATCCCACCGCCCAGGAGCACTCTGCTCCCGCCTCCTCCAGGCCAGCTCCCGTTAGGCACTGTTGGCTGCTGGACAAAATGGCTATTTCTTCCCTAAGGAACATAATGTGGAAGAACTCACATAACCTCATATTGAAGCATCAGCTTGTTAATGCACTGGTAGGTCATGCCAGCACTGAACGGTTCCTGGGGGTGAATTAGGTCAGAGTGACCTCCAGAAAACCCACCAGGCTGCATCACCGCGTGGCTTTATGGGTAATGATCTGCTAATTGCCAGGAGGCACTTGGGCTGCTTACCAACACCAACAGGAAGGAAACCTGCCTGCAGGCACTGCACGGACTCCATATGCCAGGGACACAGCTCCTAATGACAAGAATAAAGCCATTTGTACAGCACGAGCCAGCGGGCCGGGCTGGCAGCGAATGCTAATGCCACCCAGCAGGTATACCTCATGGGGTGAGAGACCTTCCTGCGCAGGGGGGGTTTTGCATTCGGTCCTAGAGAGAGATAGGGGTGAGGTAAATTGAGATGAAAACGTGGGAGTGGGAGGAAGACTGCTCATCCAGACAAGATGAATCACCACAACCTGGAAAGCCAACCTCCCCTTTGCCTGGGGGACGTTTTCGTTACCCTTCAACAAACTGCAGTGGAAAGAAACTCAGAGGCAGCGCCAACCTCGTCGCTATGTGCTCCGGGCTTCCCGGCCCGGGCAGCTCACACACCACAGACCTTTCAATCAACTGGCAGGCTCACTAAGCCCTTTCAAAATGAGCAACCAAGCAAAAATACTTGGTCATAAACACTAAAAATAGGAGTGGAGGATTGGGCTTTGTTTTGCTTTTTAACTTGGTGAAGCCGGTTCTTCCTAGTGCATTAAATCCACGTCCCTGGCAGCCCATTTAGAACATCTCCTCCCCCCTGGGAGAGCCAAAATCTCTGGTTATAATGAGAGGAGTGGAGTGATATTTAAAATGCTAGGGAAACAGCAGCCTCAATAGCCTTCCACTCAAGCATTTCATGAAAACCTCCATTAAGCCCCCCATAAACCAAGATATAAACCCTGCCCCTCCTCTCCTTCCTTGAAGGACCCTGCTACCTGCTCGAACCTTCAGCTGCTGCCCAGACACTCCTCCCTTCCTCAGTGTTTCCAGTGCTAACCCCATCTGTTGGCCAGTGCTGCCCAGCACAGCCCTATCCCCAAGGCAGCACCCAAAAAGACTCTGGCCACAAACTGGGGCCCACTGCTAGTGAAGGTGCAGAGGAGGGTCCCACAGATCACTGGAATTTGGGAATAAACCACAAAGGTGCTGAAAGTGCCATTTAAATTTCAGGCAGTAAAACCAGTTCTGGCCCTTGCAGACACCCAATACACCCGCAGCAGCCGTGGCCCCGCTGCATCACAGCCTGTTACGTTGACCAGAACAGAACCCCAGAGCCCACAGAGCTGCAGAACAGGCCCAAGCACTGGCAGCACGAGCTTTTCCGTGCTGGCCTGATGCAGCGTGCCTAACCTGAGCTGGCAGAGGCCATGGAAGGGCCATGGCATTTCCTTAGGGCTCTCTCTCCTCGGTTTCCCCCTCAGATAAGGCCTGACTGAGACAACACGTGGGGACATGGGCATCTCTGTGCTGCAAACAGGCCCATGTTCGCCCAGCTCACAGCGAGAGCCACTGCAGCCCTGCTCAAGCACCAAGGGCTGCAGGAGAACTTCAGCGGTGCCTTCACCCATGGGCTGGTGGGAGCAACTGCCCAGGGAAACAGGACAGGCTGGGTTAGTGCAGGTGAATTGGAGATGAAGGGAGAGGGGAAAAGGAGACTATCACTCATCTCTGGACAAAGGTTTTTTTTTTTCTAGAATGACTGAAGTATGACCCTGGATTAATTCACTGTCAGAAAAATTCCAGGATTTTCAAATCAAATGGCAAACTCCAGAGAAATTATTTAAATATCATCATTTTAATATTAAATAAACTTAACTATTCAGAAGACACCGTGCCATTGCATAGACAGTGACCTCATCGCTGTTACATGAGGGACCATGTATCATGCCAGTAAGGAAGTTCAGCACATGATGAGTAGGTAGTTGATAACCTACACAAACACACTGTAAACACAAGCAGTCTGACTTCCCCGTGTAAGCATAACTCACTCTGTTGCTAATGCAGCTGTATGATTGCATATTCAGACATCACCAGAACTGCCTCACTCCACTAAACACAATTTTGAGCAAGCTCCTTCAGTCCCCCATTGATTTAAAGGAGCTCTTTCTGCTCTGCAGCATTCTTAACAAACTCCCCATTGTTTGTAATGCTGGGGTAGAAGCTGGAAAAATCCCATTGTCTACCGATCTTTCCCTTCTCCATTAGTAAAAACCTCTGACTGGCTGGAAATTTTTAAGTGCCAATGGAGATTTCATCAACATGGCAGCCAGTTTTCACTTCCCCATCAAAATCCCAGCAACATCAACAGCCAGAGGGAAGCAGCAGCTCAGCGCGCACTGCAGAGCATTGGTACGTGCTTAGTACAGGGTGGTAAAAAGTACAAGTTTATTTACTAAAAAAATGCAGCTTCAGGGTGATCTAAATATCTGAGTAAGCAGTGAATTTGAACAAAGTGCATTTTGTCAAAAGAAGGTGGGATAGCAGACAGGGTTAAGCAACAACAGAGGCAGAAACAGATTTTTCAGAAAGGGCGAAATATTTTGTGCCAGTATTTTACAAATAAAAAGTTTTACTTTCTTTTTGGAACAGTATCTTGCTTTAAAAGTGATCTCCATTTAATTGCTTTTAAGAGAGGAAAAAATACTCTCCAATGAAATGTTTCATTCAAGTCAGAGCCCACTTGGCAGTGGGAAAAGAAGGGAAAGGGTCATTCCATTGAGAAAAATAGAACACGTTTCATTTTGAATCAAACCAAAGTCATTTCTCCTCACCACGGTACTTTTCATTTCAGTTCAGTTTCATTTGAACAGCCCTTTTGAGTAACTCTGTAACAAAATAATGCCAAAGACACCAAAACAGCAGGATTTTTTTGTTTTGTTTTTCTGGGTGAAAAAAAAAAAACAGATTAAAATCCATTTGTTTTTGTACAGCACACAAGACCTTCCACACCAGATTAACAAAGTCCAGGTGCAGGACATTCTTTAACCTGTAACAAGTGAACAGCACTGCTTTTACCTTCACAACCCATATTTCATAGCAGCTAAATATCGCTTCAGATGAAACAAGAAATTAGCTAGTTCCACTGCAGTGGACACAAGTGTCCCTCATTAAACAGTTCACTAGTCCTGCTCCTTTTCAGCAGCAGAGTCATTGCTTAACAGAGGCTATATGAAAGCAGAACATTATTCTATTGAATGCCAGAAAGTGATCTTCACAATACTGCTGTGATCTGTTAAGTCTTCTGACCCTGCTGCACTGGCTAGCGGGACTGCTGCTGGCTGGCTCTGGCAATGGCAAGGAGGCTGGAAGTCCTCTCCAACACCACTGATCTGACACGGTTCTGGGCACCTGATGGACCCGTTCAGAGACACAAGCACAGTCCTTAATGTGGACAGGCCTGAGAAGAGCTGGAACCTGTTCTTTAGGAATCTCAAGCCCAGATATCCCAGCAGTAGATGAGACTTCTGAGCCAAGACACTATTGCAGAATCCAATGCATGCTAAAATGAGCTGTTGAGCCTGAGGAAAGGACTGGAAAGACTTCAGTGCTGTTTAACAGGTTTAAGCCACTCCCAGCAGAGCACTGATGTGAAGCAATAATGATTTCTACCAATAGTGCAAAGAGAATTTCTCAAACATAAGCTCAAAACCAGTCTAAACTCCACCATGCAGAGTGCTACATGAACTGGAAGGCCTTGGCTATCTTACACTGAAATAAATGTACCCCTTCCATAACAGCACAGCATTCAACTTTCCAAAAATTTCCTCTCACCTTGGAGAGCTGGCCTCAGTACTGGGTCCTGAAATCATCATATGAAGAAGGTAATGGCTGTTGGTATATGAAAGAAATCTAAATTAGTAAGCTTAGTCTTCAGCAATGCTTGACAAATCTCAGTCCAGCTCTGATCTCTTTCAAAACAGATGGCTGTATCTGACAGATTTAGTCGTGTTCTTTCTCCTGCAATCCACAACAAAGACACCAGCACCAGGACACTAACAGCAAAGAAGCATAATGAGAAGGGGCGTCGGTCCAAGCAAAAAATGACTCTTAACAACCATGCAGTCCTGGAGATAAACTAGCTCTCCATGTTCAAAGGATATTGCTTTTTCCATAGCAGTGCGATAGTTGGTTTCTAGGCCATTCAGAGCTACTACAGCTATCTTAGACGACAACAGACAAAAATGCTTCTAGTTATATCCTGGGTAGCAATACTAGCAACAACGCTGTGCTTCAGAAACCTGTGCTTATTAAAGGTAAATGCCATGCTTCTCCTATCATGGTGCACTCATCATGGAATCACAAAGAATTAAAGGCTCAAAGAACAAAAGTTTATCAAATAATAGATACACTAAAAGTTTCTAGATACACCACATGAACGTTTGTTGAAACATTAAAAAATGCGGTCAAGTTTTAAAAAATATACCAATTAAATTAAGATGCCATGGGTGGCTTTCAACTTTAGCCATTAAAATCAAACATAAGACTAAACTATTGCAAATGTCCAGCTTTGGTGCAGCAAGGGAAATAAAATTTTACAATAATTTCTAAGGGACAGTAGAGATTATAACACATCAGGCCACAATGTAGACAAGCTTAGCCAAAGCTAAGGGGAGTGATCAATGCTTATATGCTCTCCTAGGCATGCATTACATAGTAGAGGTTCTACTGACCCGTCTTCAACTCTAGGGATGAGATGGGGTACAGAGAAGGCTCTATCATTGCTTATGAATATTAAAAATTTGGTCTTAGGGGAAAAAGTTGTGGGTTTTTTAATGATTTATAGGCTGAATGGCTCTGATTCCAGCTAGGGCTCTCAGGTCCAGGGTGGAAATTTGACCAGATTTTTTTTCCCAATACCAGGCAAAAGTTTGGAATAAACCTTAAACCAGTCTTGCATACTAGTTTAGGTCAAAGCAAAGAAGCCAGTGGCTCTGCCAGTCGACTCAGAGAGCCCAGGATTGCAGCTCTCAGCTTTGTCAGCGTTCAGCTACATCTCAGCCCAGGGAATTGTGGCCATGGGGACCTCCATCAGCTGCAGCAGTGCTGGCAAACATTTTTACTTCCCCCTTCTACCACATCTTATTCTCACCAGCAAGGACCCTTCTCCAGACAGGAAAATAAGACATCTTCCTAGCCAGCATGACAAAGAAAACCTCCTCTGGAGCTGAGAGAACTGTGGTATTTTCTTCTGTCCAGATATTTTCTGCAGAATTAAAACTTTCCTTTATAACATTTGTACTTCCAGGCCTATGGCTTAAGAGAGAGAGAAGAGGAGGAAAAAAAAGAAAAAAACAAAAAGCACAAAAACATTCAAAGTAAGACCTATGCAGAGTTGTTCTCTGGACTCTCACAGCCTGCCCGCAATAGCTTTGCTGTGGTGGGAAGGATCCCATTCATCTAAACAGGGTGTTGACAGCCATCCATAAAGGCCAATCTCAATGTACCCTTTCACTCCTTGTTACCTTAGCGGAAATGTCTCTGCTCTGTGTACCCGTCACACTGGGGACAATGAAAGTGACAACGGAGTTAAGAGTGGGAGATGACCTACTGAACAACAAAAGTGCACTGATTCCGTGAGCAGCTTCCTTCAACTTTCCTTTCTTTGATTTGTCACCATTCAGCTTTGCCCTCGGTCCCACCTCCATCTGGGTCTCTCTGTCGTATGCATCGCAGCAGAAAGCTCAAGATGAGCGAGGAGAAGAAGAACAAAAGCAGCAATGGCTGGGGGCTCAGGATCTGTCATCACACATCCTCTCTTCCAACTCCGCTTTGGAGCAGGAAAAGATTACTTGCCTCCTGTGGAATCCCTTTGGAAAAGTAGTTTTGTAGTCTTGCAATTCAGATTATTGTAAAGTATCTGAGATCACATTGCAGAAAGAAAATTGGAAGAGGAAGAGGCTTTAAAACCAGCAACATCAGTATGCACGCTGAGGAAAATATCGTGGTTGCCTCTCAGCACGGCTCAGAAATACGGCCAGCACCTCATCCCACCTCCTCAGCTGTCTCTGGCCCCCAATGTCCAAAATGTGCAAAGGAAGGGAAAACCTTTTTAGCTGCAGAACGGCTGAGGACAGGCCAGCAGGCAGCCCACAAGCTGCTCTACTAGATCCTAAAGAGTCTCCCAAGAGCCGCATTGACTGGGGACAGCACGGGTGGCTGAAACCCTTTTGGTTTCCTCCTTTCTCCAGTGAATCTGCCACAGGCCTTGCACAGGTAATGTCTGAAGGCAGGCAGTGATGCTTTCAAGTCGTGTTCTGCCCAGCTGAGTGAAGAAACAAAACACTAACAGAAATTGAAATTATAGATGTGAAAAATAAAACTTTACAGGCAATAGCTTATTCTCTGCCCTAAAGACACACTCTGTCACCCAGAAATGTTAAAAAATCGTGCAGGTAGGAGTTGACGTTGTACAGCTCTAAGGGTTTACAGTATTTCTGTGTTGTTAGTTCTTTAGGACTGTCATTTAATCTGCTGGGTTTTTCCCCACTGCTCTGTAGACTTTGTACCCACATCAGAATATCTCTTCAAAACTGCATCCCCTCTGCAATTCCTGCAAGCAGTTGTGGAAATAAAACAGCCCATCTATAGCTTCTACTGGTAGCAGCGCAATTGATGGTAAGGCAGAAGAGACACACCAGAGCTTCACAAAAGTGACAGCAGGCCTATTAGGGAAGAGGAAACACGGCTTTTCTTAAAAAATGGCACCTAATCTGACACCGTATTTCCTCTTTCTCTTTCCATTCTCTTCAACCACACCACTAATCTAACAGGTGTAAGGGAAAGGGAGGTTTCACGCCTGCACTGTGAAAGGTCACAAAGGGAACCACAGGTTTGGATCTGGCAGCCAGATACTCCAGCAACAGGATTAGAACTGTCATAGGCTGGATCAGGTCTCGAGAAGGCAATGTCACTAAAACCCACACAAAGGGTATCATATAATTTTGACCCCACCTTTGAGTCTAAATTACCTTACTGCAACTGTATCAATCTCATTGAGAAAGTTATTAAAACACAAACACATATAGGAAGATCATCTGCTGCACCAAGTTACAGGAAATACTCTAAAAATGAGTCCTACACAAAAGCAGTATTTTATTTCCTGCCTACTTTCACTATAGCAAGTAACAGGACCAGTTTCTGCAATCCAGTGAATGGGGTCAAAAGAAAGTAAAAGAGAAAAAGGAGAAGTTTTGGTTAACTTCAAGCTTCATTAAGAAATGCAAAACAAAATCCAGGGACAAAAATGATAATTTACAAAATGGAAAAGAAAAACAAAATCAATAGAGGAGGAAGTTTTATTTTAAGCTTCAAAGAGAGTATTATAAACAACGGAGAGCTTAAAAAAGTATATGTACAAGTACGTTATTCAACAATGTCTTTCAAAAGAAGATTATTCACCCAAAAAAAGACCCTGTGGAATTGGTTTGATAATATTTACAGAGGAATATACAGTAGGGGCATTGGAAGCATAACTTTTATTTGAAGGGAATATTACACAAACTGAATACAGACCCTACAGTTTGCAAATCTTCATTACAGTTGTGCGTTTTGTTATATTTAGATCAAATAAAATTTGATTTCTTTTTTTTTTCTCTAGAGGAAGCTCACCACTGTAAGCATAGAAATGAGCGAAATGAACAAAGCAAACCCATCCTGCTGAAGAGCCTGATTATGACATAAGTTTTGCCATTCAACTTAGTGGGAGCAGAACTCAGGGCTACCAGAGAATTAACGTGGTTGTTTTTGGCCCCATGTGTTAATCCAGGAGGGAGCAGAAGTGGAAGGGAGCACTGCGACTAACACAAGGACACCTCTCAACAAGGTGAGTATGAGTTTCAGGTGTGCAAGAAACATGATGTCTTCACCGTCTCTCTGGCTGCTTCACCTACTGATGCATTTTTGTAGACATATTTTTTTTCACTTAGAAAGCCAACATAAGCCACATTAACAAAACACGTTACCTATCTATACACTGGCTCTATACCAATAGATACATCTGGCTACAGAGGGCAGCTAATCTCAGAGCCAAGTCCAATGCCCTTCTCCTAACACACAAGGCTCACATCCTTACTAGGCTGCATCACACATGACAGCAAACAGCCATGCACTATCCACTGTGAGCAGACTTGGCAGCCAACAAAATTCTCCAGTGCTTGCATGAAGCAGAACTTATTTCACTGAGAAGATGGCTAACAACCTACAGCGAGGGCTGTGAACATCCCTCACCGGACAATTTAGGATAGCAGTCATGGGAACTCGCGTTCTTCTCCTGCCGAGTAACCCCTGTTGCTTACTGCTGACACGTGGGTGCATCTCTATACTTTTCAAAGTCCACTACTTCTTAAGAAAGCGCTGAAATACACAGGGCATCATCCTTGACTCCAGCAGGAAGCTCCATGCTGAGAGCACTTGAACATTTAGATGCTTTCCTTACAACCAACTCACAATCAGCTGAGGAATTACCAAAGCCAAAAAATAAAAAAATAAAAAAGAAACAAAACAAAACAAACAAACAAACAAAACCAGCCTAACAGTTGTTTTCCTTTTTTAAACCCCTCTTTCAGCAGAAGTATTTCATGGAGTTGCTCAAGTGAAAACCTGTTTTACTGTGCAGAAGAGACACATCAATCCTACTGGGAGAAGACAGTCCTTTGAATTGGACACAACATCTGGTAACAAAAAATATACAGGCACTGAGCCTGGTCTTTGCTCTTTCAACAGTTTTTCATCAGATTTGTGCCTAACACAAGTACAGCAAAGTAAGTTTTAAGCATCTAACAGGATCATATTATTAAGGAGAAAGAAAACCAGAACAATCTTCACTTACCACATCCAATTTGCAAAAAACAAAGATACCCAGCACATGTATGAATGGCTTCTTTAAAGTAAGAGAGAGAGCAGAGTTGATCTTTATTTTCATTATTTAAAAAAAGATTTTTTTTTCTTAAAGTAAATATTCAGTCTTTATTTTACATTAAGTGCTTTTTAAAATTTCATGTCTTCACAAAATTGCATTTAAAATTTGAAGTAAAATGTATTTCAAACAAAAATACTGTGCAACTTCAGCACTTCTTTTCTCTCTTAAATATTGAAA
>VXAV01010948.1:810629-832548 GCA_013399715.1 Alectura lathami | reverse complement strand
TTTTTTAGTTGCACTTAATGGAACCTCCTTCTATATATTTTCTGCCTCATTAACAATGTCATTTTCCTGTCGTCCATTTGAGACGGTCTCATGCAAGCAGCTCCTTGGCTTTGCTTTCATCTGCGACTGAAGAGCAGACCAACCTTGTTTCCCTGCTCCCAGTCTTCACTCCAGCAGTCCCTACCCCGACAATATTTCACTTCCATATCAACACTCCATCCAATATTCACAGTAACACTCCTTTACAACCTAGTTTAAACAAGAATGCTTTCAGCTTCCATCTCTACATCTTCCTTTCCTCCCTGTGATCAATGCCTTCCTATGGCCAGTGCCCACTGCTCCACCTGCTCCCCGAACAGCGAGATGTCGGTTTCTCCTCAGGTTGATTATCTCAGTCTGATAAGACATCTGGAGGAATTCAAAGACTGCTCTTCCTTAACATTTATTTTACTTTCTTTCCTTTCTCAGAAGAAAGGAAACTAGTGACCATTCACGCACACATTAATGATATAAATAACAGCGAGGGGTATTTCTTTATGCCACCATCTCTAATAAATGCCAGCTGGCAGTCTTTATGTGCTCTGTGGGTTGTGGCTCCTTTCTGAGGGCAGTGCGCTACCCAGTTGTCACAAAGATGGGTGGTTAGGTTGCGAAAGGATTAAGACTGTATGCATTGTTACAGTAACTGCATTTGTGAAACTAAATCAAGATTTAATGAATTATGGGCATCTCATTATTGTTTGTGTTCCAGAAAAGCCCAAAGTGTGTTAGGCATGGTTCAGAAAAGACAATGGTAAGCACTCCACTTAGAAAAAAATATCTTTAGAGTATGCCTATTCTGCAGTTAATGAAGTGAGTGGAGTTTTCAGATTGAGATACCTGGATACGTTTCAGCTAGCTAGCTCAGGTGCTGCCAGGACATTAGTCAGTACAGCAGCACAGGGCTCAGCATGGGCTGCAAGAACATGCAAAAAGCTGGGTAAGTGCAGCAGCTAGCAAATGCTGAGCCCTGTGCTGCCATCACTGCACAAGCAGCCATACGCAGCTGGCTGGTTCCAGCTGTGTAAAGCAGCCACCTCTCAGATGGTCAAAGGTAGCTAAAATTAACAATACTTGGTGTTTCTCAGCCCAAGAAAACTGAGCTCAATTCAGCTCCGGAAAAATTCAAGTCTATTTCTCCTGTGAGCCTTTCTCCCAAAGCATATTCTTGTCCTATAAAGTCAAAACTCTTTTCTTAACCTTCTCTGTGTGGCATGACTGCTACATGGACACAAGAAGTAGATGCAAGATGGATGCAAGACATCATGTTGCTTGTTTGCTGTGCATTTGGCACATTCTGTTTGCTTTTTGTTCTCCCTGTTGTTGACATGGCCATGTCACAGAGCAGCAGAAGAAAGAAAATGCTTTATTTAAAAATAAGAGAACACAATGCTAATAGCGTAAATATAAGTGCAGGGATTGAAGGGCAAGAGAAACAGAAGAAATAAATTTAAACTTTATTTTTTAAAATCTAAAAGCTTTCATCTTTATGATATTTCCTTAAGAACAGGCAACAACCCTACCTCTGGCACAGACTCTGCTATGAGTTATACTAACATAAACTTGGAGGAAATCCACTGGAATTTACAGACATGAATCTTTGCTTACAATAAGGTCAGTATGAAACAAGTGAGCCAACAGAAGACTCATGCAAGGGCTGGTTCCATCTACACTTAGTTAGGAAGCGTCTTTTATCTTGACTGCTGTTGCTCTTCATTTGAATGTCTGTATTGTCTATATGTACGTGTCTGTGCATATAGATTCCTGATACATGTTTACCTATGTACACACACACAGAAGATGATATAGATGTGCAGGCTAAGTTCTGACTCTTTGAGGAATTTTGGAAAAGCAGATACTTGAATGTCTGTGCCTTACACCTGGAAACCATCTGAAGCTTGAGCTTTTAGTAAACACTGAAGAGTGGCAAAATATTATAAATACATCTGATGTATTCTTCCAGAGGAAAAAGAAAAAAAAAAAAAAAAAGACTAGCTTTGGAATGAATGGAATCAATTAGAGTATACTTCTCAATGCTGGGTTAAGTCAAAATGTCATTGATTTGACACTTGACTGATTATGATCAGGACCGACTTTTTACACAGGTGGATAATGGTAGGACACGGGAGAATGGGCTAAAACTGAAAGAGGGGAGGTTTAGGTTGGATGTTAGGAAGAAATTCTCCACTGAGAGCGTGGTGAGGCGCTGGCACAGGCTGCCCAGAGAAGCTGTGGATGCCCCATCCCTGGCTGTGTCCAAGGCCAGGCTGGATGGGTTCCTGGGCAGTTTGATCTAGTGAGCTAGTGGCTGGCAGCCCTGTCCACGGCAGGGGGGTTGGAACTAGATGGTCTTTGAGGTCCCTTCCAACCCAAGCTACTCTATGATTCTATGATTCTATGATTCTATGATACACCAGCAAGAAAAGAATAGCAACAGAAATAGATTAGCAATATGAGAAAAGCTAAAGCAAGACTTTCTCCTCACAGGTGTGCATGGCTCTTGCATTCCAGGTTCTACACTATAAACACATGGAGATACTTTGTAACATTTTGTAACACACCTAATTCTGAGGGCAGATTATTAATGTAATCTAAACATCAGTAGCATCATCCTGGATTTACATCTGGGTACATCTGTGTACCTAAGAGCAGAATCTGGCCTCTGCTTATTCCACATCTAAAGTCAACAATAAAAAAATAGAGGTAAGCACCATGAGTGGATCATTCCTTTCTTTCTTTCTTTCTCTCTTTCTTTTTTTAAGGTTTACAAAAAAAAAAAAAAAAAAAAAAAAGGCTGAAACTCTCACAGACAGTCCTGTGCCACCCCTTTTTTTTATCAAAATAAGCAAGAGAAATGGAATCCATCTGGACAGGCATCACTCACATACTAGAAAAATATACATCCAAAGTCTTCATTACAAGGCTGAGATTTTTATTATGGTATCAAAAACACACAGTTGCAGTTAAAGGATCAGGCACTGCCCAAATAAATGTCTGTTTTGCCTCTGATTTAAATGGGGTGATGATTTCACCCTGTGTGCTGGCATTATACACATCAGTAAAGACACAACCTTAGAACCTAATCTTGCCTCCACTCCAGGGAGATTTTTGCCTGCATTAGCACAGGAAAATGTAAGCTACACACTGAATCCTTGTATAGACTTCACTTCTGACTGTACACAAGGCTGGATCCAGCTCCCACAGAAATTCTATTACCTTCACAAGGAGTTTGAATGTGGCACATACTCATAAGACAACTTAATCCACAGGACTTATTCCTACAACAAAACTCAGTCAAGGGGCTCTTGAAAATCCAGTGAACAGAGATTTCAGTCAGTGAAAGATATTTCTGCTAGGACATACCTTTCAAATCCTGCTGCACGTTTCCTCCTTTCTGGGAAAGTCGCTGGGAGGGAAGTCACTCTCTTCTCCATTGCCCTTGGAACTTTAATGAGTATTGCTTTGGTTTATTTCAAGGGAAGCTATTGAAAAGCAAACAAGTGTCTCACAAGACACTACAGAGAAAAATCCGGGTAACACAGAAAAAATGCTGTGAATTAAAATTTAAAAATGGAAAGAAAAGTATAGGTGAGGTATTTTTCCATATAATTTCTTCCATGATTTTGCTGCTCCATCTGTTTTGTCTTTGACATCTACGACTTGGCATTCATATTCCATCCCTACACTTGGAAATTGCTGTCCATGAAGTGAGAGGTGAAGGAAAAGTACAAAAAAAAAAAAAAAAAAAAAAAAAAAAAAGTAGAACGGAGCGAGGAAAAGATGAAGGGGTGAAGGGAAGAGAGATCTATTGAGTGTAAAGGTGTCCAAAGGAGAGATGGAAACGTGTTCCCCAAGGTCATGGCCTTCAATGGAGCTGCTTGTGTCTTCAAGCTGTTAAATACAATTGTAGCAGGTGTACAAGAGCCAAACTCCACATGGTGCAGTAAGTGCAAAATCTCAAAACACTGAAGCCATCACTTCAAGGGTTCCTTGTCCTCCGACAGTCTGTCCACAGTGGTTCTCTAGAAACAGTTCTATCAAGTAGACATCCATTGCTTTTTTTTTGCTTTTTTTTGTATTTTTATTTAAAAAGTAACTTTTTTTCTAGCAATATATAGAATATATAAATAATAATAATAATTAAAAAAACCTATTTGGGTTTGCTTTCATGCTCTTCAACCCATCTGTATTTTTTGTGGTTTGCTGATATATATATTAAAAGAGAAGAAAATCAACTCTGCTCACTATTTAAAAAAATATTAAATCCACCTTTTATGTTTCCAGATAGAAAGAGAAAGGGGGGAGGTGGGAGAAAAACAAATTAAAATGAAAAAAAAAATACAAGAAAATCAAAACCTTCTGTCTCTTCAAAGTAGTTGTCAAGAGCTTTAAACGCTTGTGCTTTCAGTGTACACCCCACAGGAAAAACAACAACAAAAACAAAAACAACAACAAAATAAAAACAAAAACAAGGACCTAAAATTAAAAAAAGAAAAAGGTAATAATAATTCTAGTAGTAAAATGGACAGCAAATTGCTCAGAGTTTGTGTCTTTTTAGTTAATTTAGCAGCTGCCCTTTTTGTCTGCAGAGGGAGAGCTGCCACCACAGCCACCTCCTCGGCTCGAGAGAGGCTCTTCTGCATCGTCCTCGTCAAAGCCATGAAAGGTCGAGGTGTCGCTTTCTGACGTGGAACCGAACAAGTCCTCCGTAGTGCGTGTTGGCGCTGCTTCGTCCCTCCTGCCTTCTCTTCCCAAATGAGCTGACATGTATGATGAATATATCAGCACATGGGTTAAGCAACAGGCATCATCATTATCATTTTTTAAGTATCATTACTACTAAACAATACAGACTATCGAGCTCATAGGTGTGTGCTTGTTTGTGCCCGCGCACCTCAACAACATAACTCGGCAGAACTGTGGTAAGAAAAATAAACAAGGATCAGTTTCTCTTTCAAAGCAAAAATAACCCCTACAAATAACACAGGTGCCCATAGCTATGGCAGCGAAAGGGTTAATCGTATTTTCCTCTCTTCAAAAGACATTAAAATATTTTCTCGTGATCAATTTTAAGAGATGTTTAGACCGTATCTGTAATTAGACACCATTAGCTCTAAGCACAACTGTCCTTCCGACTGGCATCACCTGTCACAAATTTTCTGCTATAGAAATGTAACCCCTCAGACATCTCATCAGCCTCAAGACTTTTATTCCTGTCCTTCACCTGATCCCAGAGAGCCTCCTCTATAGACAAAATGTAATAAATTTTGAGGACTAAATGAATGCTTTCATTCCAATTTCATGGCATCTCCTTCAAAAACACCACCACCCCCAACAAACAACAATTCAACAACTGCAACAGCTAAGACGAGAAAAGACCTGTCCTGGGGAACACTGAAAAGTTCAAAAATGTGCGTTAATCCAACTTGCAATATGGAACAGGAAATTCCCCACATAGAACATCACCAGCAACAACAGCAATAAAAAGAACTCTTGAAAAGAGAAGTTAAATACTTAAATCTGTGAAACTGAGGTTTATTTTCTGCCTCAGTCAAACACATTATGTGATTAATAGTAACAGCCTTCAGAATTCCTCTTCAAGAAAGGTAAAGAAAAAGATGTCTCTCGTGCCCCAGCAAATGAGTGTCAGTTTGTAGGGGACAGCAGTTTGATTACTCAGAAACACTAGTGTGACATCAAGCAACCAACAGTTTGGTCCCCACTCATGCTACAGGAATCAGCCGTTTAACTGCATAGTTAAGCAAACTGCTTTGCGTGAGAAAGAAAGAATTAAATCCTGTTCACAAAAAGAAACTGGATATAACAAAATAATTGGCAGGTGAACCACCTTACAGAGATGGGATTTTACTGGCTTTGTGAAGGGAAGAAACAAGATAATTTCCATGACCTCTCTTTCAGTATAATGAAAATGTTCTCCATTATCAAGAAAGAGAAAGATGGACACCAAAGAGTTGTCATTGTTATAGTTTACAGATTAGTGTGTGGTTGTACCTTAATCACTTTCATCACACATCAGTCACACAACTGCAAACCCTTATGAATGACCCAGGTGGGTCAGAATTTGTACAAGGATAGCATTTAATGGAACTGATTTTGCACAATTTAGGTTACATACAGATCTACTTGCTCTATGACACTAAGCCATCAAGGAAATTAATGTATTTGTGTTGCATTCTGATATAATCACCACAACAGTGTTTAAATAGCAAAAAGTATGGATCTATCTCACCGTGCAGTATCAGGACAATGCTGAAAAGAGTTATATTGAACTATAGCAGTCAAGGGGAAGGGAAATGATCTTCCAAGATGGCACTGCAGACCACAGGAGCTTTTCCCTTCAGTTATTAAGAAGCAAATACGTATACCCTAAAAGGCCCATGCCATGGACTGTGCAGCATTCATTGGGATGCCCCTGGAGAAAACCAAAGGCGTTGCTGCTGGTCTTCTGGTGACCAGTCAGTATCACTTCAGAACATCTTCAGGGGTCACAACTGCAGATGGCAATTTGCCAGTGAGTCTAGTCCTGCTCCCACTGAATTTGGTAAGAGGCTTACTACAAATTTAAATGGGAGTATGAGAAGGCCATCCTCCAGCACGAGAATACTCCACATCGCACTTCAGCCATCACGCAACAAATATCTTTCAGTGACCATGGTATAGAGGCAGCAGCGCACTGAATTTCAAGGTCTCCTTGGTTTTCAGATTTACATTTGATGGTCTTATCACCACTAGTATCACCACAGTGCAGAAATATCACAACTGGAACTTTGGATCAAAGCTGGAATCCGCAGATGTTAAAGGTCTCCCATTCCCCTTACCACCACCCACATGAGCTATAAATAACTGCTCAGCTGGGAAAAAAAACTCCAAAAAAAAAAAAAAAAGGAAAGAAAGAAAGAATGAAAGAAAGAAAAGAAGGAAAAAAACAGCAGTCCAGAAATACAGACAACTCAGAGCGGGAAAGACACAATTGCCTACATTTAAAAAAGAGAGAAGGGAAGAAAATGGAGAAATAAAAACCTCTTTAAACAAAATTAATGATAGTCATCTTGTAAGAGGATAATTCTTGACAGCTACCCCATCCCTACCCTGTAATTTCCTCCCTCTCTCTTTTTTGGATGAAGAAATGCATGAAATGTGTAATCAATGGAAATGCTTGTCATGCAACTTTCATAAATCTTGTAAGTAATTTGTAGTTGTAATTGCAGCATTTGAAGACAGAGCCCCTTCTTTAACATTGTCACAAGATTTTCTCCATCCATGTAAGGAACATGTACCAAAGTTCGTAGAAGTCAATAAATACATTAAAATTTTATTATTTCATAAGACACCATCAGCTTAAAGTTGTGAATCCAACAATGTTTTTATGTAAGAAAGTCACCTTTTCCCACGAACACAGACAAGAGGTAAGACCTTGTCTCCTATTCCCTCCCAAATGTGTTGGCTTCCTTCAAAATCTTCAGAAGCAGCAAAAAACAAAAAACAAATATACTTTTATACAAGAAAGCTGCAAGAAGGAGTCACCTACCAGAGCGCCCACAGTCTGAGCACGATACAAGTTCCTCAGGCCGGCCACTTTTTTTGTTCATATTGGAGCCTCCGAGGCAGAAGTCACAGTAGTTATTGGGAATGATGACCCCGTCTGGTCCTTTCTGGGCTGCAGTTGGGTTAGAAATCAGATTTACTTAAAGAGTATTCAGTTTGGATATTTCCCCCTTCTCTCTGATATGATGTTAACTTGGTGAGTTCGCAGGTCGCACATAATGTCAATCAGAATAAAAAGTGAACTCTATAAATCACATCCACCTTAAGTACACTGCATGCTGTAGCTATTTTGGCTGCAATGCACTTCACCATTTCCTCTCGACACAGCTGGGCTGGTCCTTCACCAGGACCCGCTGCCAGAGATCCCTGCACAGTTCGGGGAATCCATATTACACACAAGTATATAAACAATCCCCAATGCAGAATCAGACCTAAGGTGTCAGTAAGCCAAGCCTGGTTTTTCAGACAGCAGCCGTAAATCTAAACACACAAAGTACAGTTTCAGCAAGGAAAAGCACATTCCCCAAAATTCAGAAACCTACAGCAGGGAGATGGAGGGAGGGAGAGGAGACTTAACCAGTTTTCTAGTAGTTTCTTTTTGAAGGGATTACATCTCAAAGTGGCAAGATCTTCTTAGTCAAAAAGTTAGTTCAAATATCTATAAATGTTCACAACCAATGTCAGTTCTGGATGACGCACCAAGGGCCACACTACCTGCAGCAGGCTGATGCGGGCAGAGCAGCAAGTCCAGCCCCGGTGAGCACCCAGCACAGGTGCAAAGCCAAGAGCAGCCAAGAGCAGAAGTTCTAGCCAGCAGAGGTAAGAAAACTTCAGCCAAGAAAAAAGGAGGGAGGTTAGGTTCTTATTTTCCAGCTAGGAATAGCTGGAAAGGAGCAGGCACACGGTGGATTCTAAGCAGGAGGTGAGGCTGCTCCCCTAGAAAGGAGAGACGGGCAGACGTCTTTTGCATTCCCAGATGAGCAGAACGTCAGTGCCCTTTTTCTGTTGTTCACAGCTGCCATTTTCCTCCTTTGCTCTCCAGAGGGAGAAAAACTCTTGTTCCTGTCTAACCAGGAGCTGGGAATGGGTGAGTGGAGTGGGAGGAAGGGTCAGCATGGTCTTGGTTTTTCCTTTTTTAACTAAGATAAAAATTCCAGTAGTATACCTGACTTAAGCCTACCCCATGTGGATTGCTACAAACTAGAAAATGAAGACCTTTAAACTGTGCCATCTATATTTAATTATCTTTTTAACACATATTTTGTAACTTGCAGATTTTTAACAGATGTTTTGACAGCCTTTATTAATGGTCTTTTTGTCCACATCCAAATTTCCCCCAAAGAACAATGACATTTTAAATGGCTTCTGGTGGCACTCCAACACACACAGTTAAAATTTCCTCCAAGTTCAATCCTTTGTTGGTTTGGGTGCATCTACTTATTCATTCCCTTCCAGCAGTTGATTATCTGAGCTTTTTTGGAGATTGGTAGCTGAAAGATTGCAAGTGAGGTGAAATTAAGAAAAAAAATTAGAAACCAAAATGCTGCAAGTACGTCAGTGTCTTCCTACACAATCCCTGATGTATTTACTAAACAATGGATTTTGCTCTGATATGGTGCTGGTTAGCAGATCCTCAGTTCTCCCAAGAACAGACGTAAGCTCTCATTGTTAGGTTAGCATTTGGCAAGTTAGCAGAGAAGCATTTAAGACACACATGCAAGATAAGCAAAAAAGAACAGCAACCAAGTGGAAGCCTGGCATACCAACTCATTTTAAGAGCTGTAACAAAATGGTCATAAAGTTGCTGCTTGTACGTCTTTCTTTTTTTTTTTCTTTCTTTCTTTCTTTTTTTTTAATAAAAAGCAGATCTCCCTAGCATTTATTTTTCCCACTGCAGCCCCGTTCTGTAAAAGTTAAGTAATTATTTCTTTCCATTTTGCTGCATCTACAGACAGGTCATATGCAACACAAGCACAGCCAGCCCAGCATTTAGTGATTCTTTATCCCTTATCACTTCACTTTTCATGTGAGCTTCTTAAAGTGCCTTACAGATACCGAGAACCTAATATTAACCTTCAGTGAAGTCAACAGTCTGTTTTGCCATTGAGTTTAACCGAAGTATTGCTGGGCCTTAATTAAATTTCATGGTGCAGAGGCACCACTGCATTTTACAGCTGGAAAGCTTGGTAGTAGAGCGATTAACTGACTTCCTCAAAAACACACAAGAATTCTGTGGTGAGGCCACAAATAAATACAACAATCCTAGGTACCTGCCAGCATTCTAAGGAAAGAGGTCTACTTCTACTGTGGTGCAGAATCATATAATTCATTTAATACTCAACATATACTCACATTTTTCAGTCATATATATATATATATATATGTATATATACTGATACATTTTTCCAATGCAGCTCATGAGCCTAAGACCCACTGACAGTCAAACTGGAAATAGGACAGGGAATCTTGTGAAAATAAGATCGATTTGTCTACAGTTTGTGGCACAGCTGGAGGGTATTTGCTGTCTGTGATGCAGCTGAAGGGGTTCCCCTAGACAATAGTCAAGGGAATAAGTTTGCCTCTTAATCACTTCCTTTTACTTTATTTTTTTTGCCTTCCACTTTGATTTTTAATTGTAATGCCTGTGTCAATGTGCTCATCTATGGCTCCTCACTCGTAAATATGGATGTCAGATTTGAAAAGTTGTACACAGATTAGAAGTTCCTGAAGTTACATCAACTTTGTCTTAAATGATGAATCTTCATGGCCAAATAAGCCAGAGCAAGCAATGTTAGTCTCCCAAATGCTTTTTCATTCTAACAGGGGCAACAACTGGAATGAAACCTAACTCAGGCTTATTTTCTTGATCAGTACTGTACAGTGAATTAAGCCCCAGGCTGAATTACAGAAGTTTGGAGAATAAAGAGATTTGCAGATGATAGTAAGCAAGCTGAATTCTTACTTTCAAAGGATTTTTTTTTTTTTTTGTGCATGTCCTTCTATTTTACTATAGTTCACAAATAAGGGTATCAAGAAACAAAGCAAAGAAAGCAAGATATAATGTGCAGTACTTGTGAGAAGCATATCATGCACCAAAAGTCCAACCCTAATCCCACTCCTTATTCAATAAAACTACTCACAAAATAAGCATGGGAATGGATGCGCAAGTGAAAGCAATTATATCACTAGGGACTAATGTGCTTCTACTCTCCATCTGAGACATAGTAATTAACTAGGTATACACTTCGCACACATTAATCACAAAGTAAAAGGTGCTAGCTTAAGCCACATGATGGCTCAGCTAATGAGAAGTAACTCACCTAGGTGTGCTAGCTCAATCATTTTGATCATGTGATTATAACCAAGGATTTTGTCTAAAAATACTCACATAGAATCAAAAACTGTTTTAAAGCAGCCACGGTCTTGCCCTAACTTACACAAAACTCCTCTGATTTTCTTTTACATTACAAACTGCAACAACAGATCAAAAGCTTTGTGGAGCTTTGAGGAGTACTGCCCAAGCTAAGGTGTTCTTATAGGGGGGGTACTTAAATCAGTACCTCTTGCTATTTCAACTTAGTCTTGCTTTCTTGTTTCATCAAAGGCCCTGTTTTTGTCTACATCTGCTCCCAAATAAGGAGCATACTGTTTTCTTAAAATACTTTTTAAAAATGCATTAAGTAAGATCTGCACAGGTCAGATGATGGTTTCACTGTACCTGAAAGCTGATTTGTGTGAAGGTAGGATGCAGTCTGAAAATGAAGTCAGTATTTCCAAATAACTTTTGCATGCTTTTATTCTGAAATACATTTTTTCTTCTTAGTCTAATCAAGTGAATTTCAAACTACATCATGCTAAGCTGAATAAATTTCTTATTAAACTATAGTAACATCATTCACAGGAGTCTTCCTGTAAAATAGGTATTGTAAATTAAATTCTATAATATATGACACAGTAACTTTGGTCTGTAGACAAAACCTAAAAAGTTTAACAAATTTACTGAGTTTAAATATTTCAAATAACTTCTGTGTCTTCTTGATTTTGAAGCTAGGGGGTCTAAATAGAATTCTAGCTTCTCTTCTCCCTTCTCAGAGTAATCAAAGAAACTGGAAGTTATCTTCCCTTCTTAATAAAAAAAAAAAAAAAAACTTACTTCTTGAAATGACATCAAGAAATTAGGATTTTTCTTTTCTGCATTAGCTTGTGGAACCATTTGATCAAATAAGAATCTCAGTTTCAAGCTGTCATGGCTGCAGAGAATACCTTGAATGGAAGGCAAGTTCAAAAGAAGCAATCCTTCTCTCTGTTTTTTAATGCAAAAAATTCAGAATACAAAAATTTTCAACAGCTTTCCTTTAAAATGTGACACTTATATACAAACAAACAAAAAGCTAAATGAATAGAACCCTGTATTTTCTCACTTTTCTGATTCCTAAGTGAATTTCTTTTAATGATTTGGATTATGGTGGAAACAGTGCTGAAAAGAAAAACTGGTTTCTCTGCTCCTTGGTACCAAACCACAGTCACAGGTATTTTTCCAGCCTATAGGTACTACAGCATAATACTTAATTATGGTGTATGTAAGCTGTGCACCTAGGTTTGCCAGTGTTTTATCTGTTCTGTATCTTGCCCACAGGACTGGAAAGGCAGCGGAGGAGGAGGACCAGAGTGCATGCCTCAGGGTCAGGTGGGGGCTCCTGCGTTGCTTATTTAAATGGTTGCAGTAAATTGGCTACAATCAGACATAAATGCACTCCCAAAGGGATTTTTCCTAACACATTTTGTCCAGCTCTTACCTTTTTCTTCTGGGCTTGATCCAAAACCAATAAAGTCCACTGAAGGTTTCAATTCAGTTCAAAAGGCCATTTACTCTGTTTGCAACAGAAATTTCCAGAGCACAACAGAGACCACATGAACCTGTGTGCAGGCCTGAATCAAGACAATGCACTTTGCAACACAGAAAAGGGATGGATGTACATTTTTTTTTTTTTTTTTAATTTTAATCTGCTAGATTCTTTGTCCAAGGTTATGTGGGACCCAGTTTTCCTTGTCAACACCTCCCTTCGTGACTCCTCCCTTCATCTCTCCACTGAAGCCCAAGTCCACCATTTGGCCGCCTGGGCTGCAAAATGCCGGCCAGGAGCCTGAGCCCACCTTTGCAGAGCTCCTTGGAGGAAGGCCCTGGTGACGGGTAGCCCCAGCCTAAGCCTAAGTGCCCCCATGTGCCTCAGCTCGCCTTCCCCCACTGCTGACAGCACTCAACCCTGGCAGGTCTGGCCCGTTTCCATGGCGACTGCACAGTGCCAGGCTGGGCCTGCCTCTGGTCTTGCCACCTGTTATTACTTCATCTCTCAAGTGTAAGGAATTGCAGCAGGGCCCCTTGATTCGCTGCTCAAAACACATCTGCGGAGGAGAGGCGGGCTCAAGCAAGAAATTGCAACAAAATAAAAAACAACAACAACAAAAAAAATAGGTATTTAGGAGAGGGGGTAGAAAAGCAACACTTGAACTGTGGCTTTCATGGAAGTATAGCTTCTGGGGGAAGAGCAGGGTGATGCCTTGCCGGAGACACACCCACGTCCGGTGGTGACACTGCCGTGCTGATGTGGCCCCATATGCCACAGAATAATCTCTGCTCAGAGCATGCGTGAACCTGGGAACTGCTGTTGCTCTGTTCCCAGCACCAAGCAAACCCTTCTGCACAGCCCCATGGCCCCACAGCTCGGGCTCTCCGTGCAGACCTCCACCGCACCGCACCGCACGGGCACGGCCTTTGCTGGCAGCCAGAGGAGCAGGCTGTGCCGCTGTGAGCGGTGCTGCCAACCGCTCGCCAGAAATATGGCCAGATCACCCTAGCAACTGGATTTTGTCTCTCCTCTTTCGGTTAGTTGGTGCTGTGAGGATAGAGGAAGCTATCACCTTCACACAGTTTTTAGCAACTCTGACAGGCTGCCTTTCCTACACCCTCTGTGCAAGGAGAGTCACAGCCAAGGAGCACTGCAGGCTGCAAGAAGGGAGTGCTACCAGAAACAGGCACTTCTGGAGGAGTCAGAGGAAGCCTCTGAATGGGGTGGAAGCATCACTTTTACAGAAATCAATATGGCCCTAAACTGGACAAGAAAAGAATGAGCTGGGAGGTGGGCAGTGGAAAGTACAGAAAGGAAACACAGCATCGGCTACTGAGATTGTGTAGATCTGAGGAGCCAGTGTTACTGCACCCTAGGTCACACTTCACACAAATGTCTGTGCACTGATCTCAGAGAGTCTTCTAGAGGAACACCTAAGGCATGGGCCAAAATCCCACTGCTCACAGTGAATCATTGAGAATGGACCATGATGCAACTGTCCAGTGCCTCACGAGAGGAAACAGCAGGAAATAAAGAATAGGAAAGCAGATAAAAAAAAAAAAAAAAAGTCTGACGTGGTAAAATACAGATTTCCTGAGTTTTAGGGGTTCCTCTTCTGAGAGCTGGCCTCTGGCCATTGAAATGCAGCATTCCTGTCAGCTCAGGGAACACAAGGAGGGATCACGCTGCCCAGTACAGAGCCCAGGCCAGCAGCATCCCTCAGCATTCGTACAAGTATAGCCAGCATCTTGAAACAGGTCCTTGCAATACATTGTGAACTTTGGCTCTAGAAATTGCTAACTGGAGGAATGTGAGAAGGCAGAGTACCTAACTTAAAACTGAATCAAACATTTTGTGTTCCACTTGGTTTAAAACCTATGTGGAGGACAAAAAAGCATGGAGATAGCAAGAAAAGAAAAAATACATAAAGACAGAAATATCACTCTGTCTCAAGAGTTGATGTTGTTGAAGCAACACTGCGTTTTCAATTAGTTGGTCAAATTGGAAACATTTTCCTACAAACTACTGACAGGTGCTTCTCTTCTGTGAGAATTGAACATGCAGAAAAACAGTTCAGGTGCTGGCCAAGCAAAACATGAAAAAACAACACAACAAAACCACTACCACCTAAGGAAAAAACAAACAAACAAACAAAAACCACAAAGTTCCCTATGGGTCCTTGTACATAGGAGATAATTTTGAGATTTTCCAAAACTCTGAAAATCTTAACATCCCAGAACACAGGCACAGAACATCTGAGAAATTTACAACTGCAAACAGAGTTTGAGAGGAAATCGTTATTCATTTCCAAACTCTGCAATCATTATAGCTCCTTTTGGTATTCTTTTTTCTTCATTAAAACTAGCCCCGGGAAAAAAAAAAAAAAAAAAAAAAAAGAGAGAGAGATTAAACTAATGAGAAGTCAAATCAAGGCAATGTACATGTTTTCACTAAGAAGGCACCTGCTGCTGCAGGGTATCTTGTCACAAGGTGGGCATTGATGCACCCTTGCATTCAGATGTGGCTCTTATCATGGCCCCAGTGAGGCTAAGCACCGAGGCAGGAAAAAGTAGGCCTGATGTAGCTTTTCAAATTGATGCTGCTTGTGGAGAGGAACAAACAGCTCGTCTCCAACTGAGGGGCTGACTCTCGTCATTTATTCATGGCCAGCCCCCTGCCTGGATGGAAATAAAGCTGTTTCAAAGATGACTGTGTTGGGGAGCTGGAGGACAGCTTGGAGGCAAACTGAGGTTAGCACATTAATTTTTTATCTCTGGAGACGGGGTATCCAATTATGCTTAGAGTACACAAACAACTTTGGCTGGTCTCTCCAGTAGAGATTTATCCACATTATAAAATCCGCAATGCAACTGGGCACAATGAGCTGATGCCACGAAACAACACAAACAGGTGGTCCTACAGGTCAGATGCTCAAGCTCGCAGAATGACCGGAGCACAAAGAACTGCATTTTCATTAACTAAGCCCATTGCAGGTATGGCCCAACTTGCACACGACAGCTAGGCCAGCAACAGCCAGCACAATGTGCTTTATTTAGGATCTTCATTGGCCGAAGTGCTTGTGGGCATAAGTTCAGCTGCTGTTTACTACACAGCTGCCTTTAACCAATGCTTCACATATCAAAATGCCACTGAAAATTCTTCTCCTTTAACAGGGAGGAAGTCTTTCTCAGTGTAGACAGACTATCCTATTCTCCTGGGAATTAAGGAAGCGTATTTATACTAGTGCACTCATTCACACACACATTTCAATAGATAGTGGTCTAATGTAATTCCTATATCAGAAGTGTCTCCAAATTTGTGAGAACCAGCTGCCCCCAGAGCTGGCCTGTACCCACAGAGTGAGATGGAATAAAACAGCAGGTGTTTTGTGGCAGTCTTGGATGCACTCTGGGCTCACAAATCTCACGCTGTCAGTGCCAACATGTGGAGGAAAAGGCAGCAGAAAAAAATGCTGAAAATAGTGTGGGATAATTTCTTTTTATTGGTGGACTTGAGGAATGGGGGAGTTGAATTTTTTAAAGGTTTTCTATAACCTCTTTTTCACAAGTCCATAGTCATGCCAAAAATCAGAAAGTATGTCAACAATAAATGGGTGTGTAGGCAGAGGCAAGACTAGGCGCTGAGGAAGGGCTATATATCTGTGTCAAAGGGCTAGATAAGAAATACAAACAAAGCAACTAAAGCTCAAACAAAGCCCAGGCCAAGGTGTTTTAGGAATGGCAAAAGCAAGAGAAGACTGTTGAACTATCTTCCGTGGTGCAAAGGATAATCTATAGGAAGAAGGACAGAAGGGAGAGATGCAAATATCAAGCCTTCTACACTCACCAAGGAAAGTGAGACATACCAGGGGGGTGAGACTTGGGGTTTGGGCCAGTCCTCTTCTTTGATACACATATCTTCAGCGGCTCTAAGTTTCAGATAGGTTCCTCCTATCTAAATCTCTTGTCAGGTCCTTGGATAATTTACTGAACTACCCAAACTGGTCTGTGCAGGTTGAGAAGAGTAAAGATAAAGGGGTCTGGGTGTGCAGAAAGATGTGGGGCCATCAGCTCTTGAGCTGGCGCCAGCCAGGGCATCAGTAGCTGAATCCTGTAGGAGCTGTGTTCCAGAAAGCTCACTCTGCATCAACAAGGCTGCCATTACCACAGGTACTGTAAGGAGCAGAGATAGCAGAAGGTACTGCAGAGACGTAGGTACAAAGGAAGGAAGTTCACACTGCAGCCGCCTGCCTGAACTTCACTGACCCAATGCTCACCTCCCACAGCAGGACAAATTCCAAATGGCTGGCTTGAATTTGCCTTGCCTTTGCTAAATCAGGCTGCTCATATCTCTCTGACACACTGCTAAGCAAATAAGCAGACCCTGCTCTGTACCATATCTCTGGTCCTCCTGTTCAGTAGGTTGCAGATTAGCTGTTTGGATTAACATCCCCCCTCCTCCCTCCCTTTCCCCCCAAGCCCATGCAGAGAGGATTCTTGAAGCTCGAGCCCTGCGACACTGCAGACCTGTCAAATCTAATTCATAACACATGCCTAGCAGTTCTTAGGGGAGACGAAAGATCTGATGCTCTGGCTCCCCACCATCCCCCTGTACAAAGGGACCATTTAATGACTGCACATTAGCAATGTGGACAATTAGCATTCACATGGAAGATAAATGGCAGCATAAATTAAATATCACCAAGTGAAAGAGCAAAGATGCAAGATCTGAGCTCAAGGCTGTAAACAAATAAACAGGCAAAAAGGAACAAACAGCCACTGCGACAGCTAAGCCATTTGGGAGAGTTACCTTCCGGCATCTGGGACTTTCCCCAGGGGTGATCTTCACATTCACATAGCTGTCGCCTGTACCTCACTGGCTCCTGGCTGGTTGTTAAGCAGATTCTTTCTGCTTGGGAATCTGGATGTCAGAGGGTTTTAGCCCACTGGTTTTATACTCCTGCCTATTTTGGGATCTGTGCTTCAGCAGCTTCCTTTTGCCACACGAATTACACCGGAGCTCTGGGGGAACACAAGCCCGAGCAGCTCCCACTTTACTCCTTCCAAT
This sequence comes from Alectura lathami, assembly GCA_013399715.1. Classification (NCBI taxonomy): domain Eukaryota; kingdom Metazoa; phylum Chordata; class Aves; order Galliformes; family Megapodiidae; genus Alectura; species Alectura lathami. Next base: position 815,029 of record VXAV01010948.1, on the reverse strand, counting down.
AGCGCAGAAAAAACCCTTCTTTCTATGGACCAAGTTCTGCTGTTAACCTTTCCACAGCTTTTCCAGTGCCTCTTCATGCTAATTTCTATCAATTCCTAAGCATCAGAAACATAAGGACTGGGACTGTTCTTGACATTTGTGACAAGCTGAAGGGTAAGGGATACTACCCTTCTTTGTCTGGGTACCTGTGCCCAGAGAAAGGCCATTATGAATATTAACTCAATACAGACTTGTGATATGCCTTTCAGATATGCAGCTATAACTACATACTGCAGGCACCAAAAAAAAAAAAAAAGCAAATAATAACAAAACTCTGAGATAATATAAATGCTAAGTAAACAAAAGCAACTGGCTGAACATAGACAGTCTCCAGCCTACCCAAGCAGTCGCTTTTAGTGCACTGACAGCTCAAGTTTATCAAAAGCTGGAGGAATCAAAATTACCTTTGCTGTGAACCTACCAAACACATGAAAAACTGAAAGGTAGGGCATAAAAGTGACAGAAACACAGAGACTGCCAAATGGGATCACACTAAGTGGCCCTTCAAGCTCCGACAGTGGCTAGCAGCAGATGCTTTGGAGGAAGGAAACCCCCTCCTTCCATCCCTGGGGACAATTATCAATTATCCTATTTTGAAAGAAAAAAATTTCCTACTTCCATATTTATTCCAGTTCTTCATAATGCATTATAAAATGTTTGCCTGGATATTTTTCTCCATAAGCATTTTGTTGCTTTGTCTGTGTTGTTCATTACTTTGAACTAAAGGGAAACAGTTCACATGGTGATTTGAAATGGCTTTTCGAAAGCAAACAAAAGTATCTACACAAATCCCAAGGTAAAAGCAACTATCACATACTATTGCATGCTGGAAAGCTGAAAAACGGCAGCTTAGAGACTTGCCAGTCCTACAAAAATCAGTAATAAAGCACAGTCTCCTTGATCCTCTGTTCTGTGCCTAAGAAGTGGAGGCAGGACAGTCAAAGGTGGCCATCCTGGCCACTACCATTTCTTTCAGCCTTGTACTGGTGTGGAGAATGTAGGCATGTAACTCAGCTCATGTTCCAGCACTCCTTGCAGATCAGAATCGATACTTTCTCAGAAATTTTCCAAAACTATAACTAAGACGTGCCTTTTGGCAAAGTTGAGCATAAGCCTTTTGAGGAGGAGATGCAGGGGTAAGGGAGACAGATGCTGTGAATTTCATACTTAAAAATCTAAGGCAAGGATAAAGGTGTCTTATTCAAATGCAAGACAAAGACAGCCCCCTGAAACAGAATGTGCATTTCCCTGACATCCCTGCTAACAACCACTGGGAGGCTGCTTGACAATGGGTGGGTTGAGCAGCTCTTCTTTTCCCCCCGTCTCCCTGCCACCTCCTCCCCACAGGAGCAGTAATGGAAAAGTGACTTGCTGCAGAGATAATGCTGGGTTTGAAATGAATTCCTGACTAGCTGAGCCAGCACCAGTGTGAGCTGTGGCTGATTAGCTCCAAGCATCCAGGTACCAATCACTCACAACAGAGCCATGCAATCACACCAGCCTCCGCAAGGCAAAGAGCGGATGGAGGCAACATCGCTGAAAAAGGGATCTCGGAGGCAAAGGGAAAACACTACTCACGCTTGTGGTTTTCATTTCTGTGGACAGGGGAAGAGCGGGTCTCTTGCTCGCGGGCTTCATCGCCCTCTTCGCTGGCAAGGTGAGTGTGAGCATAGTGGTAGCTCAGTCCAGGCCTGTTCTTGTAACGCTTGCCACAGACTGGGAGGAAAGGAAACATGAGGGAGGGGAAGAGAGAATGGAAACATCAGGACAACTTGCAACAATGACAGCATCCTTTAAAACAGCACTCCCTTCTCCCCTGGCAGTAGCACCACACATAGCAGGTTCCTGCCTGAAAGGTTCCCAGTGGGTGTCAGTGAAAGGTGACAGACGCCAGCCCTGCAGCCCCACGTCCCCAGACAAGCGCTCTTCCCATGCCACCAGCAGTCCTTCCTGCTGTCCTAGACATGCACAGCCAGCCTCCGCAGCTCATACAACCTTAATCCTCTCTGCTGAGATTACTAACAAGATTGCACATAAAATTAAATGAAATGCCAGCTCTGTGTTGATGCTGCACAATACACAGCAAGGGGAACTGGACCAAGAAGAAAGGACATTATTTTCTTGATTATTGATCTCCAGGAATAGAAAACAAAATTACAAAAGGCTTTATATAAAAAGGTAATAAACAGCTTTATTCACAGATTCCCAGTCAAGACAAAGAGATGGAAATCATCCACAGTTGCTTCCTAGAAGAATGTTTAGTAGTGATACTTCCCTGTCCAGGTTAACTTCACATTCAGCACTCCCAATAAATACAATAAAGTGTGACTTGGAATCCTCCTTCTGAATTTTGTTTGTTTCAGGACTAAGTAAACAGGCATTAAGAAGAGGAACAAACAATTCAGGCTGATGAAAGGCTGACAAAATGTAGAAGCTCAGCACAAGGGCAAACTTCATCATAAAATTCATTACATACAAATTAAGCTCCTATAAAGATTTTAATTCATGTTATTGTTTCTAAAAGTTCTCTCTTTTCATCTTCAAAGCAATGTCTGAATGTCCTTTTTCTTTTATACAGCTATTTTGTCTACCAAATACAATCATTGCCATTGTAAAAGGTAATGAAATAAAGAAGAGAAGCTTAGTGCCCTTCCTGCAGATTTTCACTCCCAGTCACATCTTCAGTTGCTGTACAACTTCATCAACCATCAACCTCAAGGATTTCACACAGGAATAAGTGTCATGCCCAGTACTCCATCCATATAGCATGCTAGGAAGGTGTGTCAGAAGACAGAACAGAACCCAGCAGCCTCTAACTCTCCATATTGATGTTAGACCTCTTGAAAAGATCTCCAAGGGGGAAGCCACCATCCAGTCCTTAGAACTTCACTCAACTTTACACCTAAAATGTATCCTGCAATGCATACAGACACTACCCATTCCCCAGACACTTGAGTCATTGTGTCAATGTCCTTACACTCTATAAACAAATGACCAAACAAACAAGCAAAAATCATAAAAAGACCCACTGCAATCATTCACTTACATCTAAGCAAAACTTCTAACATTTTACTTTTCTGCTACTGGTCACAAAAAGCCAGGTAATGGTTCACATTGTGGAAGAGAAGACAGAAAGTTGTAAATCAAAGCCTAGTATGATAACAGATTTCATTCTCTGTCTCTTCTAACTGATTTGTAAACTCCCTCAAGGAAAATACTTTGCCTTATTATAAACGTGTAAAACAACCCCGTGATATGAATAAAATGACTGATCTGGAAGATCAGATACCTTTACCCCGGTTTTCTCCATTCTGTTAAATGATGATCAGCTAGTTACTGTAACAGAACAGCTTTTTTTTTTCCAAATGCAATCTGTCCCTAGCACAGAGGTTTTAAGTCTTTGAGTTCCCTTGATTTAGAAATGAAAATTCCTGCAGAAGAGAGAGGAGAAGCTGGGAAGTATTAAAATGCCCAGATGCATATGCTCATCCATTCTTTGAAGCATCTGCCCTCATTTGCTATGTAAACCTAACTGTACTGCCAGTCAAACAACACGGTGCCCACAGTTCTGTATGACTTAGCCTCCACTTTTTGAATATTTGGAAAAGTCATCATTGAACCAGAGACAAGTACAAAATTCTCACTGTTTAAATGATTTCAGAAGGATAACGCCCTCTAATTAACAGCTGTAATAGCATTTATTAGAATGGAGACATAGATTAACATTCCTAGTAGATTAGTGGAGCATCACAGTAAGCATCCTACTCTATCCACCTTATTTGCATGTTTGAAGATGGAAGTTAAAAATTATACTTTTGCTATGAATTACTAATACCGCTCAAAATCTTCTCTGCTTAACTTATTTTTAGAGCACTATCATATGATTGGTGCTGTACTGACAAAGGAGGAGTTACCTGGAGTTAATAGCTATGTGGTATGCACTACCCAATTCTATCTTGCTTTTCAGCTTGATCCTGAATTACTGCTAACCTAGGTGCAAAATCAGGTAAGTTCTAAAACCCAGTCCCCGTTTCCCTCTTTCAGTGTTGTTTTGTTGTTGTTTTAATTTTGAAACAAAAATATTTCTAAAAATTCTATCAAACTTTATTTCATTTAGGTCTACCTGAAAACACACCTATGATTCTAGCCCCATATTTATTACCATGTAAAATCAAAGCATCTGTGAATAAAGGTCTCGTACCGCTTTCTCCTTCAATGCACAAATAGAAACTTGCATTCTCTGCGGAAACTCCCAAAGCCTTGTCCCCTCCCCCTACAGGATCCTGCAGGGATTTCAGCCACAGAGTTTAAGATGGCAGAGGAAACCAGATGGGCACAGGAAATCAGATGGGTTTTCGGAC
>VXAV01010948.1:792602-806180 GCA_013399715.1 Alectura lathami | reverse complement strand
AACAGAGCAAGAACTGCTTGTCTTAGACTGCAGCAGTGAAAATTCACTTTAAGTATCTGGAGAAACCTGAAAATAAAGTTTTTAACAAAAGAACCAGGTTCTACAAAAGACTGTAGGATCAGTGTCTCTAGATACATGTAAGGTTGCATTAGTCACTGATCCAGCAGAGATCATAAGAAGGGTTCAGTCAATTCTCATTTTCAGACAAGGAATGGATCTGAATACATACCTCAGCCTCAGAGGGACTATGAATAAAGGATATGATACAAACATAAGTCGTCATGCTAAAATTGCAGTTTATGCAGAAATAAAACTAAAAGGAGACAAAGATATATTGGGGAAGAAAAAAAAAAATAGAAAGAGGGAGAGAAAGAAGCAACTGCTTTTAGAGATGGACAAGGGAAATATCCCATAGATGGAGGGATGGAGGGACAGAAAACAAAGGTGGAAGAAGGTATGTGTGTAGGGAAGTCACAGTGGGAACATGAGAAGAATGCAAGTACACAAGTGAGGATGGACAGCAGGAAAGTTGGAACCTGGAGATTCAGCACAAACTAACCAGTCTGGCTGAGGACATAGACATTCAGAGTCAGGAAGTTCTGGTGTTACAATTGATTGTAACTTTCAAACCAGAATACAAGTTTCTAGATAGAATGTCAGATAAGCTCCCCACCCCACAAAAAAACATAAATACAAAGAACACAACATGAAAATAGTAAAATTTAGATTTTCTAGGACTGCAGACTAGGAGGGGCTGGTTCCCCAGCTGATCATTTGACAACCACACAGCATCAGCTCTTGTTACATATGTAGGTATGTAACATTCATTCACTCTGTTCCTCCTTTAAAAATCACGCGGGCAGTTTATCTTGCCCAGCTGTGGTGGAGTATCTTCAACTTCTCTGGACTGACACCACAGGTCTTGCTTTGTTTCTCAAGACCTGTTTTCTGCTATCCTTTCAAGCACCTGCTCTATCTGTTAGCCAGGTATTCAGGCTGCATTTGGGTCTGCTCTGGCACAGCAGCTGACCATTCTCCTGTGGTGCCATTTCCTGCCTATGCCCATCTCACACCAGGCTTCCCTGCCACTGTTATTATCCAAGCTTTTTTTCCCGAGGTGTCATGGTTTCTAGCATAGTCGAATCTACCGGAAAGCAGGGGGAGGGCCATGACATCATATCTATAGTACGGAATACCTCATGGGTCAATTTATGTCAGATGTCCTAACTCCATACGCCCCCAACTTCCTAATCCCTTTGCTTCCAGCACTCGCAGATTCGACTACGCTAGAAACCATGACACAAGGGAGATCAAGGCATAACACTGTCCAATGCAGCTGGTTGAATATCTGGCTAACCAGATATCCAAATACCTGCCCAGGACATCTCTACATGGAGTACTGCAAACAAATACCTAACCTACCATGATCACATTTATATTTATCTATAAACATATGTGGCAAATCATTTCAAGAAAAAAAAAATGATTTAAGAAATCCCCTATTGATGTACTGATCACCCAAGCAGAAAAGACACCTCAGATTGGTAAGTCAGTTATTCACAATGGATTGTATACAATATTTCTACATAATGTAAACATGGGCAGGATTTTATTTCAGGATGATGGCACTGCAATTGCAACAGTTCTTCTGCTACACAATCATGTAAGTGTTCTGCTAACACATAAACCTCTTCTTAGCTATTTACAATGGAAAAGGAGGAGTTACTGTGCAAAATCTGGATTCTCAAACTCCTTATGACTCACCCTCTGACTATATGTTTCTTAAAAATGAAAGGTATCAGCCAAATGAAATAGGAAAGTTTAAACTTCCAAAACCAAAGAGGAAATTTATGCTCCAAAATGTAAGCCAAGGCAAAATTCCATCAGAACAACAATGTATTAGAACAGAGACTTCAGCTCAGATTTCTGCTGCCTGCTTTGGTACCTTAGATTTTTTATCTATTCCGTGCAGATCGCTGCTATTCATGTTGTGAGTTCTCTCCAAAAGATGAGCAAAATCAGACAATAGGGAGTTATTATGTTTGAAATGTCTGCGCCATTGACAAGTGTCCTTGGATTTAGGGGGATGTTCCAGAAAAAGTGATACAGTTTTGCATATACCAACAGAAAAAAAGGTGTAGAACTCAACAAGATACACAGTGAGCTTCTAGGTAAGTCTCTGAAGACACGATTTAGTTTTTCCAACAAGCAAGAACAGCTATTTAACTACAGTAGAAGTCTCCCAGTTCTTCAAATCCTAAAGAGCTCTTCCTCTTTGATGATATGTTCAGACACTCCCACTCATCTGCAAGTGCCTCCACTTCTACTCATTCCCAGCAGCACTTAGAACATTCGCCTTGCTGAAGCAATACATCCAACATGTTCATCACTGTATTATGCACAGTCACCTGGTCTCACTAGAGAAGATTATGATTTGTCCATACGGAATATATTTTTCATTTACCACGCATGTCCCATATTTCTTCATGTTTTTAAAATAAGCAGAAAATATCCAGAGATTGACACGGTAAGGTTGTTTAAGATCAGTAACACTGCAAGATAGTAAAATATTGGAGAAAAGATTTTTCTCATTTTCCTCAAGACCACCAAACATTTTTGGGTCACAGAAGTCAAGACTTCCTGTTATTCTCTTACTTCTGTTAATTTTTCTTAGGTTATTGCTTTGTAGATAGAAGGCACTCTAATACAAATTTTTACTGCACATACACTCTCCAGTAGGCCTTAAGATGGGAAATCTTGAAAGCACGTGGGTAGGACAAGTGTCCCTCACAGAAATAACATAATGAAGCAAAAAGGAATGTAAAAAGAGAAGAAGAAAAGCACTAAGGACTACATCATAAAAAATTACATTGTGCACCAAATACTGGACTCCTTCTGCATATATAGGACTGTGGTATCTTTTTAAGCTTTGGCAATGCCTTACTTAACCTGCAGTACCACTGAAAGATGCCAAACAGCATGGTCATATTCAAGGGCAATACCTATCAAAACAGAGCATTCCAGCTGTGTTTGTTTCTTAGGAGTGCTCAACTCCTGATGATGCCACAAGAGTCCTTTCTGAATAAGGGATGAGAATAAGACCTTCAAAATTTAGCCCAGTGAGATTTTAAAAGGCCCGAAGGAAAGAGAATAACCAAATATATGAAGAGATACAAGGGCGAAGTACCTTTGTTGGAGATTTTTGAGCTATGCTTTTGTTTGCTACAATCTGAAACAGAGAAAGAAATAGAGGGTGAATCCTACTTGAGTGAGGAAGGAAGACAAAGGCCTAGAAGCCAGAAAAAGAGAAGGAGAAAGAGAAAGAAAACATAAGATGATTTATTTTAGCACAAAGGGAAGTGGATTCTTGCCAAGGACTTAATTTTTTTTTTTAATTTTTTCCTTCACGCAAAAAACACCAAGAGCAGCAGCAGCAGTTGGTGGCAAACATGCAAGTCAAAGAGCAGCAGAATACTTTGCTGGAAAAGAAAAGATGAACCCTGAGTACACTGAGCTGGCAGGACCAGGCTGGAAGCAGAGTCAGCTGTCTGGGTGCTACTTACTGTCACAAACATAGGGTTTGTCATGATCATCCTGGGAGGCAGCATCATTTCGTCTCCTGCCACCTCCAGATCCCCGAGCCTGCAAGGACAAGAGGAATGTTAACATTATTCTATTACCCCTCAAGTCTCCTTGTGCCCCTCACCCTCCTATGAAAAATGTGCAATATAAGCTAAAAAAACCCCTCAGCTTCCACACAGGTTTATCAAGGGTGGGTCTGACCCTTCAGCTCCTCAGATATGCACTATGTTAATGGACCTTGTAATGCAGCAGAGATCCCCTCCACAGATAACCCGAACTGTTCAGCCATAGCAGTAGGTCACTGCCAGCACGTATACAGTCAAGTATCATTACACTTCTGTTTTTAAAGATTTTCAATACCTTTGTTACTGAATATGAATGAATGAATAGATGAACTGGTGGTAAAGGGTAAATATTATCTTCAACCCAACCAGAAAACAGGCCCCAAATAAAGCAGGGTAAAATTACTTCCTTTAATATTTTCGGAGGTGGTGAGGGGTAGTTTTGTTTTGTTTTCTAGCTGAAAAGCAGTGTTCTGAAAGGGACATCTAACTGGGATGAAGATACCATGGCTAACTGTAAAACAGAGCTTAGGTCAGTTAGTGGAAAAGATTAGGTAATGTGGCTACCTGCTACAGCAGAGAGCTGGAATTAGCCAGAAAGGTCTCTCTGCAGTTCTGCGTTCCTAAAACACAGCAAGTGGGCAGCCCTGGAAACTGAAAACCCCTGTTTCTCCACAGCACACACTGCTCTGTCCTGAACTCAAGGGCTAAGAGTGAAAGCCAGCATCAAAGCCACTTGTTCCTAACTCTTCTCAGCAGAGACGCCAAAAAGGGGACAGTTCATATCTGCGCAGTGGGAGAGGTTTTGATGTGCAACTGAAAACTGAGCCAAGTCCTTCAATTCTTTAATGTTAACTTACAGTCTGGAAACGACAATAATTTCAGACTTGATCTTCATATGAGGAAGTTATCTGCAGGCGGATGGCTAGGTAGCCCTTTAGAAATGCTGCCAGCTAATCTGTTACTAGCTAAAAGCAACAAAATTGTTCCTGTTGCTTCTCTTATTAAACTGTTGATGTCTCTCACCCTAGACAAGGCCACCTGACTCAAATCCTTCAAGCTTTTGCACGTGAAAACAAGAAAGGGTCAAAGCTTCATCAAGTAAAGCTGGAAAAGATGTAAAAATTCTGAGAATATTAGTTCCCTAGATACTAAGCAACCATATAATCTCTGTCCCTCTTCTATGGATTTGGGACTGAACTTGTGGTATTTGAGCCGTGTTCTGCTAGACATCTGAAGAGAAGAAAAAAGGAAGTTTTACACTTGCCTACCACAGTCTGTCGAAACAGGGATTTACGAAAACTTCACATTATTATCTCCTTGGGATTGCTCAGGTCTAACTCTTAACACAGTCCTGAAGGAAAGACATGGATTTGCGGCTCTCTGGATGGGGCAGGTACTGTTGGGTATGACAAGTATAGCTCTGCCTTCTGCAAAGACCTCTGTGCAGATCAGCACACATGCAAAGTGAGATTTGTAAGGGTGAACTGAAAAGCAGTTTCGCCCTGGAAAAGGACCCAAGCAACAGCTGTTTGTTGGAAGCTACTTTATTGACCATATCACATAAAAATCAGCTTATTAGTCTACAATATTTTTCTCTCTGTCTGCGAGCTCTGTAAACCCTCTCTGGGCTATGAAATCAATCCCAGGCTAGTTCCTTTCTTCAATCACTTCTGCAAAATGTGCTGCAAGCTGACTTTAGGTCCGTGGCAGCTCCTGTACAACCCTCAGCTCACCAGAGTGTTTTCACAGACAAGTGATTGGCCCTTACTAAATATTTCTGCTGGTACCTGGATTAAGATTCAACTTCCCTGTCCTACCAGGGCGCATTGGCATTTCAGGGCTGTGAGAATGTTGTAAAGCTGTTATTTTTGTTGTCACTAGTCAGTAGATTTGACTCTACACAGTAAGAACAGGTCTGTTGAGTAAGGAGGCACTATTTTTACACTGACATCTTTCAGAATAGGATGGCAATGTAAGGACTGTTGCTCGGAATTTCACTAGCCTTGCAGCCAGCTGTTTCCCTTCAAACGGTTCTCTACAGAAATGCAACAGTACAGCAGTCATGTCATGACCACATGTCAGATATACTTCTTCATGCACTGAATACGCAGGGTGAAATTTTTCACGTCAATGACTTTCACCGGGAGCTGTGTTCCTAAATGCCTTCAGTGCCTTTGAAAATGTCCTAGGGGATATTCAGCCAAGGAGCACACAGTCTGTACATGTGCAGCTGCATTCCTCTCCTATCTCCTAGCAAACTGTCTTTCCTAGCTCCTACCACACTTTCAGTGTCCAGCAGAAATCCATCTATTTGGCCATCAGTGTCCTTCCTAACGCTCCCATGATGTCAGGGCCAGCTTTGAGGGGATAGCAAACTCAGCAGCTGCACCAGAAGCTCTCAGTTGAGTGCCACTTGCTTGCTGTCGGCACTTTTGAATTCTGTCATCCATGACTGCCTTCATTCTCCTGACAGGACACAGCACAGGCTAAGGGTGTTGACATGTGAGGCCTGGAAGCCATGGCACAGCAGCCCTGAAGCAGTCCTGAAGCAGCCAGAGAGGGCAGCCAGAGGGACAGATAGAGAAGTCGAGGATTAAAAATAAAATTGTGCTGTAGGAAAAGGAAGGGGCATGTGCAATTTGGAATGTCCACAGCAGTAGCCCTGCCACATTAATCCGCCATCAGTGCCGCCAGTGCTCTGAAACCCCAAAGGCCACACTCAGTGAGTGTCCTTTCACTCTTCTATCCTCTAAAAATACCCTGACCACCTCCTTCCCAGAAACAAAGTGCTGCCCAGCTTTGATATCCCCTGATTTCAAATCCTCAGCCCTGATTCCCTTCACTGGGTCAGGGTAACACTAGAAAAGGGCTCCTTGAAGAGCAGCAAAACACGCGTGGCCAGACCCAAATCAGGCTTCAGTTCAGGATTACCAGTTTTCAATAGCTAGGGAATCTGGCCCTAGATTTGAAATCCTAATTTATACCACATTTTAATTTGGTTATTGATGCTATCAAAAAAAAAAAAAAAAAAAAAATTGCTCAAAGTATTTGGCACTCTTCAAACTTTTTTTTTTTTTTTTTTTTTTTTGCATTTAATGAAGCCAGGGCACTAGCAGAGCAGGAGCTAGTTAGCAACAAAAAAGGCAGGAGATTCTGCTGTTCCTGTTCTTAATAGGGGACCAGCTTTAGGGCAGAATGTAAGTTGTAAATTTATGCTTAAAATGAATGGGACATCTACTCCTCTCTACCCCTTTCCCTACAGCAGCAGAGAAAAAGTAATACAGTTATTCTGAAACAGTTTCCTGAACAGGGGAATACAGCTTGCACATAACAGTAACGGTATGACTGTGTTTGTGTAGGCCTGAGATATATGCATACGGTTAATTCCCTTCTCCTGAGCAGGGTATGTCTTCTAGCTGTCCATTCTCCTTCACTTATCCTAACAAGCATGTGCAATTTATGTGGGAGCAGCTTATTAGAAAATAGTTGTTAGCCTGGAATATTTGTTGATAGCTACAGTCAAGCTAGTATGCATGTATTGATTCTCACTCTTGGATTTTTGTTACTGGTTCATACAAATTTTCTGAAACTTACATTTTTCTGGAAAATTTTTTTCCAGGTGGGGGTCTTTGGCTAAGAAAGAAAGAAAGAAAGAAACTGGTTCAGGTGATTTTGAGAATAAGGAAGGTGAAATATATACTTATCCAGTTATTAAAGTGCTTTGATCTTATATTAAAGGATTTAAGCTCCAAAATAAAGAGGAGCAGAAAACTGAAACAATACAACAACAGAAGAAACCAAAAGAAAGGGTTTGATGCATAAGTACATTGTAAGTATTCAATGTGGTTTCATGTCCCTCTCTTACTCAAAAGCTATTATATCCTGCTTATTTGGCCTAAAATGTGGCCCTTCTTGCTTGACTCCTACAAACACATCAAAAGGTACTTCTAGAGCTCCTGTGCCCCTGCAGCATCCACTGGAACCAAGGAGAGATGAAAATGCTCAAAACTTCTGAGAAGTGTGCTCATTTATATTCAGATGCCTAGCTTCAGGGCCGCAACTGAAAACGCTGATTTCAAGTTTTAAAACCTTGGCTTCATTACTTAAATGGCGCCCTGCTGAAATTGTGAAAAGACATCTTAGGTAAGAGAAGGGACGCAGACTCCCCTAAGGATAAAACACTGCCCATTTTAAGCAAATGGATGATTTGCCAAGGGGTTCAAGAGGGCCAAAACATCAGCCACAAAGTGCTACCTTGGAGAAAGCTGCAAAACATATTAATGCAGTTCACGTTACTTTTATTAATATTAAAAAAAAAATTGCTGTCATGACTGAATGTATTGCTTTTTTGTAATTAGTAAATGCTGTTTTAAAGTAAGAGCATTGTAATAGCAGGGTGTTACCATAATTATTAAAGTTTGCATTAAAACCATAAATACATCACTATAACAAATTCACCCCAACTTCCCAACTTTTTACTCTCACAATAGTCTCTTTACATGATAATTTGCAAAAATAAAGCTAAAAAAAAGTCTTTGATTGTATGAAAATTACCTACAAGGTTCCCACTATCATATATCCATGGATATACACTTTGCATACATAATGCATGTGAAAAATATACACTGAAAAGCAGATGTTTGTTTCCTTCCTTTCTATTCCAATGCAGCCTCCACCTACCCGTCCTCTAGGCCTGTTCTTTCGTTTTGGAATATCTTCTTCCAAGTCCTCTTCCTCATTCACTTCATCTGCATTTTCATCATTTTCTAAAACCCTCTGTGGTTGAACAATAAACAGGAATGGTTAGAAGAAAAGAAGATGACACACACAAACAACTGCTGCTCTTTACCACAGAGACTGCACGTTATTAAATTACAGTTGATTAATGATATAATGCCAAATCAGATCCCAGAACCCCCATTTCTTTGTGCTAAAGCAAAATTTGCTTTCCCTTCCACACTCAGTTCTCCAAGGAGTTCTTATTAAAAAACACCGCTGATATCAGTCAACTAAGGAAAAAAGGTTCCTCAGAAATAATAGGGGCATCACTGGGCACTGATAACCCAAGACTACCCAAGTATTAGTATGCTCAAATGCAGGCCCTTTCTGGGAAACTGCTTGCATGAGTTTTTGATTTTAGTTTCTTGCACATTAAAATCTTTTGTTTTCCTCTAATGTTGAGAATGCACTGTGAGAAGACAGATATCAATATTTTTTTTCTCCTTGGAAGCAAAAATAAAAAAAATTCCCCCATATATTCCAGCATCTTCAGTGGATGTAGAAAGTGAAATCTTTCAGGCCTTAAACCATAGGCACAGCTCTGTAATCTGAAAGCAAGGGTCTTGTTTCATGTGAATGCTGAGGAAGTAGAGGCCTCATTGCAGTTAACGGGAACAATAGTTCCTTCAATTAATTATTTAATAGCAATAATAATGAAAATAATAACAACAATTCATCATCTCACATAGCTGTATCAGGGAATTCCAACTCCTTTATCCTGACCTTTTGAAATGTAACTTCTACAGAAAGATACCCTGGCCAGCGACCTTGGAAACACACACAGGTCAAGTGTAGCTTAAAGGCAGGATGAACCACCACAACACTAATGTGGAAGGATGCTCTGCCAAAACCCCCTCAACCTTTGGCATCCCGGTTGCAAACAAAGAAAAGGGCCCCAGGCACTCCTGCCATTCTTGATGTGGTTGCCATTCTACAAGGGGCTAGTCTGGAACCACTAAGTTCTGTTTGCCATGACATCATCCAGTTAAACTACAACACTTAGCAGTGATGCAGACTTCAATCTGACCGGTTGGGTTTTTTTAATCTTTTAATGTTTTGGTCACTTCCCCATAATTTCTAGTTGACAGCTATTTGAGAGCCAGTAGAGGGAGAACAGGCGCAAATCTCAGCGGCTTTGTCTTCTTCCTACATATCTCAAGCAGTGAATTCTGAATTTGTGAGAAAGACTACACGAGAAACTTTCTTTAAAGAAAAAGCTTGCACTTGGAAGAGCAGTCATACAAGTTTATTCTTATTTTATCAGCTAAATTTTTAAGTCTGTTACAGGATAGTGCCTTTTTTAAAAGGAATAAATAGTTCTTTGAATGTGGTAGAGGATTGATTCTTCACCTGGTTTTTCTCCTTTTACTGTTAAATCTAAGGAGGTTATCAATGAGATTAGACCATCATGAAATCTAATTTCACATAATACTAGACCACTAAATGCTAGAGTGTGGAAGAGCTGAGCAAGTTCCAGTTCTACCTATATAAAATATTTCTCCAAAACTCATGCAATTTCATACACTGATCGGCTTGGTCTTTGATTACTGGAGCACTTGGAAAATGCTGTACATGAGGACACTAGTGCTTTGTAAGAAAATACACAAACTTACCGATACAAATTTATATTTTCACAGCGCTTCATGTCTTAAATTATCTCCAAAAAAAATGAGAAGTTTGCCACTATATTGTACGTGGGACAGAAAGGAGCTAGTTTATACTACTAATACTGTGGAAGACCAGTTAAGAGGAATATTACAAAACACTTTCTTCATTTTAAATTCTAGGATCAATTTAAGACATGGAGAATAAGTAACCATGTGTGAATTCGGTGACACTGCCAGGATAATGACTTTAATTCTCAATAGAAAGGGTATAGCCTTTCTGATGCCTTGTCAAAAGGCTATTCTAAGTCTTCTCCAGCAAATGATGGAGACACACATTCAATACTAATTTACGGCAGGGCAAAATCCTCAGCTGTTAAATACCAGCTGTACAGCAGGCCCCAGCAACAGCATTTATTTAGCAGGGGCAGCCTTTACCCTTTTAGCAAAGTAACTGTTATTTTCCTATTCTGTCTTCCTAAAAGAGTTTCTCAGCCCAGCGAACTTCAGCACAGCTAAGCACTGAGTTTGAGGGTGGTATGTGGCTGGGAGTGAGGTGGGAATTACAGCTCTATCTATCCCACCTGCTCATTCTGATGCTGGGCCATTTCAGGTTATGGCATAGAAGAGCATGCAAAGGAACAAAAGAGATGTGTATTCTCTTCTTTGTGACATGGAGAAAGGGCTCTGATCATGATTTTGATCTGTTATAGTCCAGCTCTTGAGTGCTGAAGTACATACTGAAAGCTGGCTACTAATGAAGGCTCCAGCAAACCTTGTACATACTCAATCCTGCTAAGCAGTGCTTGCAGAAGAAATAACAGCCAGATATGCCTTTTGTGTCTCTTCTGATGGAGCTGGGCAGTTTAGCTAAAACCTCTTGGTATATTGGGAACGCCCTCCCTGCTCTGCAATGCCCAGACTTGGGCTAGTTCTACCGTCTCTGAAGTCTATTTCTTTGGACTGGTGTTGGGGATAATTTGGGGGCTCGCTTCACACAGCAACATCTAAAGGCACCTGTTGATCTCATACAGCTGCACTGTGACTTCTTATGACCTTGAAAGTAGATACAAACAGGGCTTTAGAGTTCTCAGACCGCTAGACTTGGATGCACCACTGAGAAAGGAAACATGCAGGGTGCCTCATACAGAGCTTTTCTCCACTCTGTGAACATGGGATGCTTCCTCTCTGATGGTGCTCCTTTACCTGCGTTACTGGGACAGGAGACCTAGTTTTGCTGCCCCTGCATGTGTGAAATTTCAGTGGAGCATTAGCAGACAGATCACTAGGTCTGAGCACCAAGTAACACAGACTTGAAGCCCCCATTCTTCTGTTTCATTTGGCATGGGCTTGCCCACACAAATTTTTACTAGTCAGCTATAGATGCAACATCTTGCATCTCACTCAAAACGACCAAGTTTGCCATGTTGCCAATGGTTCTCCCTAAACATCAGTAGCAGATATTCATGGCACAACGGTGTTTTAGCATGCTCCCAAGGGAGAAGCCTGATTTCCTAGCAATTAAAGTTGTCTTTATAAAGTGAGATGCCCTTATTTAAGAACCCTTTACATCAGCTGAGTTCCTTCTGTGACAGACCCACAAATGTGTTTCTACTTTTGATATTATTAAAGGATGAATTGGAATCTTGACAAATACAACTTTCAAACCATAATGAGTGTAACGAGGTAACGTTTCTCATACCTGCCTCAGTAATAATAACTGAGATTAACATTAGAATATCTTTAATTATTTGTTTTTCTTAAATACTTCCAAAAGGCTTCTCAGTTTAACCAAAAACAGACAAGGCCAACAGTATGTTTTTTTTTTACAGTCAGCAGCTCTGAATCCAACTTCAAACCCATGTCCAAACTCATTCTAAATCTGAGGCACTAAAATTGAGTTTATGGTTGGGACCCATCTCTGCTTGTCTGTAACTGGCTCATACTCCTGTAAATTGCAACACAGAAGCCGTGCAGAACACAGACAAGTGACAGAGATTCTTGTGACAGAAGAAGAGTGCAAGATCCCAAGTTCATTTTGAGCATCACAGGGTAGCACAATGGTTTGATAACATTTTGACAGTAGAATGACATAACTATCAACAGATGAACTGTTCTGCTAAGCAGGACAAAATCTGCTAGGCTTAGAGACAAACCGTAAAATTCAGCACTGCTGTCAGGGCACAGGAATCTCCTTTACCTGGATTTCTTGTATAGTGTCTTCCTCTTTAGTGTCCATCTTTTTCTCTATTCCCTCTCCACGTAACAAGGCTTCCAGAGTTGTACTTTCTGATGTGAATCCATCTTTTTTCAGAGGCAGATCAACTTCTGAAAAACAAAACACACTGACTTCATGTATCTGCCCCAGGCAGCTAACAGGCAGAAGGACAGAGCTGACAAGCAGAAGACTGACAAACCTACAAGCTTGCTTCTATCTTGAAGGAAAGTTCCTCGAATCTCTAAGGATCCCCTTGAAGGATTCATTTCTATCTTGCTGAAAACCTGTTGTCTTTTCAGTCACTGTGTTTGCTTACAGGAAAAGAAGGCTGGATATAACATATCAAGAGGAAATAAAAGGGTGGAAAAATCCTTTTCCTTTATGTAAACTCCCTGTGCTTCAAATAAAGAATAAAAACAAGGCTTTCCAAGACACTGAAATAACAAATACAATGATCTGATCTTTTGACGTAGAAAAGTAGTTCAGTGCAGTTCAGTATTTGGCATGGTTTATACAGAATGGCCACAAGGAGCATTTTCTTCCAAAGGGCCTGTTCTACATGTGGGGAAGAGGAAACCTAGTATGTGGGGCCAATGTTGAGAATTAACAAGCAAGCAAACCCACCAAATAGAAACGCCTTGAATTTTCATTGAATATTAACTCCCATTTTTGACCAGATAAAATCTGCAGGATGTTTTAAATGGAACTACACAAACGAAGAACCATCAGCCAATACAGTTACAAGTGCAGAATCTAGCCCATGTAGCAGGATGAACCTCAGCCACTGCGTTAAGAACCACAGGATGGCTGAGAGGCAGGCCTAGGGCATGGGACTTCAAATGACAAAGAGGGTTTATGAGGAAGCTTGATGCAACTTGCCATGCAAGTGAAGGAACACAGCATAATTCCCCTTCGGAATTCTGTCACTAAGTTATGAGACATTGCCGCAGACAGGCAAATACAGCGTATTAATATTAGCAAGATGTTAAAATACACCCAGGAAAGAATTACCTTTTCCTTGCAGATCTTGGCCTCTACCCTACTTGTGTAGGTGTTCATTCAGAGCAACCCCATGGCAGGGAAGACATCCTGAATGTCTCTTTACCTGACAATGCCAAGGCGTGGATTTCTCAAGTACTCCCTCTGTTCTAAAATTAATCCCTTCCTCTTGGCCAATAGATTTATAATGTAATAATGTACAGGATTGATGCTTACAAATCAGCATCTGGTGTCCTGATTTCACAGCTCTGCCCACTTCTCATCTTTAAGGACGGTAATGTGTTTCCTGGTCTGCTTGAGGCTCCCTGCTTTTCTATCACCATGAGCTGTA